>VWZO01018167.1:51938-81828 GCA_013396975.1 Bucco capensis | reverse complement strand
AGCTATGCAAACGCGGGAATTAACCAAATCCATGGGATTTGCCCATTTGCCCAGGTCTCCCCGCTCATTTTATGCTCAGCTAAAGAACGAGCAGATGTCCCCCCCCCCAAAAAAATCATCTAGATGCTCAATTCCTTAAAACAGAAGAGGTTTCCCTCCACTCCGGGAGGAGGTTTTTTGTCTGTTCTTTCCGTTAGTTTTGTTGAATCCCTTGGATTTGGTTTCCTTTTATGCTCGTTTTGCTCTTAGATTTATTTTATTCACCATTTCTTTGCTGAATGTTGGGGGTTTGGGGTTGGTTTTTTTTGGGGGGGGGGTTGCTGATCTCCAAGCTAAATGATCATTTTGGTCTTATCCAGGCAAATTGTAACGGTTTTCTCTTGAATTGGCCAAGCACCTGCTAATAATTGGGATTCAAGGAAAAGGTGATTCAAGCCCAGCTTTTATTATCTGGATAAATGAGATTAAATAGCATATACATATAGGCTATAAATAGAGAATAGAAATATATTCTATAAAGAGATAATAGGAATATAGTCTAGAACGAGAGAATATATTCTATAAATAGATAATATAAGTATATTCCATAAATAGATAAGTATATTCCATAAAGAGATAATATGAATATATTCTATAACTAGATAATATATTCTATAAATAGATAATATAAATAAATTCTATAAAGAGATAATATGAATATACTCTAACTAGATAATATATCCTATAAAAAGATAATATAAATATATTCGATAAAGAGAGAATATGAATATATTCTATAAGTAGATAACATATTCTATAAATAGATAATATAAATATGTTCCTAAACTAGATAATATAAATGTGTTCTATAACTAGATAATATAAATATATTCTATAAATAGATCATATGAACATATTGTATAAATACACTATAAATACACTATAAATATACTATAAATAAACTATAAATACACTATAAATATGCTATAAATATACTATAAATACACTATAAATATACTATAAATACACTATAAATATACTATAAATAAACTATAAATACACTATAAATATAATATGAATATAACATAGTTATAATAGAAATACAATATAAGTATAACACAATTATAATATAAATACAATATAAATATAACGTAGTGATAATATAAATACAATATAAATATAACATAATGATAATATAAATACAATATAAATATATTATATAAATAAAACACAGATATATTATATAAATAGAATATAAATAGAATATAAATAGAATATAAATAGAATAGAAAGAATAGAATAGAATAGAATAGAAATAGAATGAATAGAATAGAATAGAATAGAATAGAATNAATAGAATAGAATAGAATAGAATAGAATAGAATAGAATAGATCTTTTCTTATCCTTGTCAGGTGCAAAGAGACCTTGGCAAATATTTGCCTGCAAAGAAATTTTGCGGCAATACTAGGAAGAAATGCTATTAAAATAAGAAATGATTATTAATAATAATAAATGCTACTAATAAATTGCTATTTAGAGATGGTTTTGCTCGGTCCCCCTCTTCTCTGGAGAATGGCTCAGGTGTTTTGTGGAGGAGAAATGAAGAAAGAAAAGGAGGAATAAAAGAGGAAGGAGAACAAGAAAGGAGGCAAAAAAAAACAAAAGGGAGGGGGGAAAAAAGGGAGGAAAGGAGGAGGTAAAAAGCCTGGAACATTTGCTCCTGGAGAAAAAGCAATGCCTAAGAACTGTTGGGCTGAGATGATGACCTCTGGATAAAAATGTGTTCCGCTCGCATTGGAGAGGAGGCTGAGCTCTCGGGAAGGGCCATTGGCTGTGCCGCCAGAGAAAGAAGGGGAAAGGACTGCATTGGGATGTTCTCCTTCAGCTCAAGCCTTGCTTTTTTGGGGGTTCGTTTGGAGGACGAGGAGGATTTTTTTTGTCTCGCGTTCGTGTCTCTTTGCTGCAAGCCGCGGGAGGATTGGCTTCGCGGTGCAATATCCCAGAAGGGAGCTGGGAATGGCCTGGAGCAGGAGCAGGGATGTGGCGGGGGGAGAGGTTGTCTCCCCAGCTCTCTCTGTGCCCCCCTCGGGGCTGCTGAGCGCTGCGGTGGCTTTGCAGTGCCCTGCGAGGCGAGGGCTGCGGATGCTCCGGGAGGGATGCTCCGGGACGGATGCTCTCCTCCCTGCTCCTCCTTCGGGACTTCGGGAAACCTTCCTCCCACTCGTGCCCACCCGAAATCACCTCGTGTTTCGCGGGCTGAGCTTTGCACAGGAGCGGTTGTGCCCTCGAAGGGGTTTTTTGGGTTGATTTTCGGGTTTTATCCCCGCTCCTCGGAAACGATTCTTGTGACATGGATGTTCTGCTCCTTGCCGAAATCGCTGTGCTTTAAACGAAAATAGGAGAGAGAGAAAATACCTATTTCTTGCCCTATTTAGTCTTCTATTTCTTTATTTCTCTCTTTATCTTTCTATTTATTATTCTGTTTATTTCTCTATTTATTATTCTGTTTATTTCTCTATCTATTTTCCTACTAATTTACTTCTCCATTTTTCCCTATTTATTGACTTCTCTGTTTATCTAATAATTGTTCGATCTATCTATTTATTTATTTAATTTTTGATTTATTTATTTACCTATTTTCCTATTTATTTATTTATCTATTTATCTCTTTATTTCTATTTATTTTCTTTATCTATTTGTTTTCTATTTTTCTGTTTCTATCTATTTATTTATCTATTTTTCTGTTTATTTATCTATTTTTCTATTCATTTTTTATTTCTATTTATTTTCTTTATTTATTTTTCTATTTATTTATTTATCTATTTTTCTATTTATCTATTTATTTCTTTTTCTACTTTTATTTATTTTCTTTATCTATTTATTTCTTTTTCTATTTCTATCTATTTATTTATCTATTTTTCGATTTATTTATTTATCTATTTATTTCTTTTTCTATTTCTATTTATGTATTTATTTATCTGTTTTTCTATTTATTTATTTATCTCTTTTTCTATTTATTTATTTATCTTTTTTCTATTTATCTATTTATTTCTTTTTCTATTTCTATTTATTTCTTTCTCTATTTCGATCTATTTATCTATTCATTTTCCTATCTATTTATTTATTTATCCCTTTATTTTTCTATTTATTTATTTCTCTATCTCTTTCTTCCTTTATCTCTTTCATCTATTGATTTCTTTATCTATTTCTTCATCTCTTTCTTTCTCGATCGATGTCTTCCTCAATTCCTTTCTCTATGGATTCCTTTCCCGATTCCCTTTCCGATGGCTTGGAGCAGAAGGAATTGCAGCCTCTCACATTTGGGGAGGTGATGGGGGCTGTGTGGAGCTGCATTCCAGGCACTGAGTGTCGGTGGAAGATGCTGAGGGATAGGAGGGATGGAGCAGGAGCAGCTGACGGGCAGGAGGAAGGAGAGCACAGGGAGAAGGTTTGGGAAAGGGACGCGATCCGCTCCCGGATGGCTCCCTCCGCTCTTGCTGCATCGCAAATCGCTACAGCCTCCTGGTTTATTGTGCTGTGCTCTTGGTGGATTTGGAAGGAAAGCTACTCCTGCTGAGGTTTAAGCAGCCGAGAGCCTCCTCTTTCTGATTTTAGGGCCGTATTTTTATTATTGTTATATTATTATTCTTATTTCGTGCGGTTTAGGGTGGTTTTGGAGCAGAGATGGCTTGGGCAATGCCTTGGAGCGGAGAGATGCTCTGAACACGACCATTCCCAAACCTACCCCTCTCCATCCATCCCCACCCGCGATCGGGACCCTCAGTTTTCATCGCGATTTTGCAGCTTCCCCCCCCTCCTCCTCCCCTTTGCCTCTGTAGCTACCGGAGCGGGATGGAGATGGAGCAGGTTTTACAGGACAAGGTTTTCCCCTCGGGATGCTCCTTGCTGCTTCTCTATTTGTTTGCCTGGAATTCTTCCTTCCTTCCTTGCGTAGGCAATGTCTGGAGCCTGCGGGGGGTGGGGGGGTGTGTGATGTGAGGGCTGGTGCTGGGGAGGGGAGGGGGAGAGAGGAGTGGCCACCAAGTCCTCCTAGCGCTGAATCAAGCGGCAAGAGAGGGATTTGGGTTGAAACAGTCTCGTTTGGAGTCAGCCATTTAGCCTTGCAAGGGATGCTCGCCAAGAAAATACACAGCCCGACATCCCACACCGCATCCATCCCCTGGGGACACACCCCGAAAGGAGGGAGAGAGGCAATCCTCTCCCATCCCTGCTAGCCGCACTGACATCCCGCCTGGGGTGCAGGCCGGCAGCAGGGTCACCGTGCTGTCCCCAGTCCCCTTCCCTGGCAGGACAGAGCTGTGCGGTCAGCATTGTCCCTCAGCGCCCTCACCAGCAGTGGCCTGGCTCCTGAGAGCCGCATCCTGCTGCGGCAGCATCCCTGGTCCCATCCTGTCCTGCATCCTGCTGCGGCAGCATCTCTGGGCTCATCCTGTCCTGCAGTAGCAGCATCCCTGGTCCCATCCTGTCCTGCATCCTGCAGCAGCAGCATCTCTGGGCTCATCCTGTCCTGCCAGTAGCAGCATCCCTGGTCCCATCCTGTCCTGCATCCTGCAGCAGCAGCATGCCTGGTCCCATCCTGTCCTGCATCCTGCTGCGGCAGCATCCCTGGTCCCATCCTGTCCTGCATCCTGCTGCAGCAGCATCTCTGGGCTCATCCTGTCCTGCCAGTAGCAGCATCCCTGGTCCCATCCTGTCCTCTATCCTGCAGTAGCAGCATCCTTGGTCCCAGCCTGTCCCGCATCCTGCAGCAGCAACATCCCTGGTCCCATCCCATCCTTCCTGCCAGTCCTATCCCTTCCCGGCAGGAACCACCGTGATTCCTGTTCTTTCCCCGTTACTATCACCTCGAACCGAGTGTCTTTTCCTAGCCCAGTCCCGAGGGATGCTGGCGGCAGGAGGCTGGAAGGAGCGGGATTTATCCCTGCCCCTTCCCGCTGCTGCCTGCCTTTGGGGCTCTTTTTTCCCTCCGTGTCTTTACCACAGTTTTTGCCTAGATATTTCTTTAATCGTTATTCTTAATAGTATTAATGATTTTTGTGTCTCGCACGGCATTAGCCAAGCGATCTGGGCAGTAAGATGCTGTGCGTGTGCCAGGGACTAGCGAGAGGAAGGCGTTTGGTGCTTCCAGGAGGAATTTCCTAACAAAGGAGCAAATCCTGGGACCTCCCCCGTTAAAAAAAAACGAAAATAAAGGGGAGGGGAAAAAAATGCTGAAATTAACGCTGTTAACCCATTGAAATCCTGCTGCTAAAAAACAAAGGGAGAAAATCCTGATTCCTGTCGTACCTCTGGCTCCATCCTCCTCCTGCCCTCAGTGTACTTCTAGCTCCATCCTCCTGCCCTCAGTGGTACCTTTACCTCCATCCCTCCATCCTCCTCCTGCCCTCAGTGGTACCTCTAGCTCCATCCTTCTCCTGCCCTCAGTGGTACTTCTAGGTCCATCCCTCCATCCTCCTGCCCTCAGTGGTACCTCCNTCTGGGCAGTAAGATGCTGTGCGTGTGCCAGGGACTAGCGAGAGGAAGGCGTTTGGTGCTTCCAGGAGGAATTTCCTAACAAAGGAGCAAATCCTGGGACCTCCCCCGTTAAAAAAAAACGAAAATAAAGGGGAGGGGAAAAAAATGCTGAAATTAACGCTGTTAACCCATTGAAATCCTGCTGCTAAAAAACAAAGGGAGAAAATCCTGATTCCTGTCGTACCTCTGGCTCCATCCTCCTCCTGCCCTCAGTGTACTTCTAGCTCCATCCTCCTGCCCTCAGTGGTACCTTTACCTCCATCCCTCCATCCTCCTCCTGCCCTCAGTGNGAGAGGGGGGTTAGGAAGGGCTGGGTGGGGGTGCAGGTGTGCTGACCCCCCCTGCGTGCCCCTGTCGCAGGGTACCTGGTGCAGGCGGTGAGAGCAGCAGGGAGGTGCGATGCTGTCTTTCGGGACTTCTCGGCGTGTTTGCTGCGGCTGGGAGATAACATGGCCACTTACCCCCAGGACCTGGACGACAAGAGAAACCTCCAAACCATCTGCTCGTACGTCTTTCCACTCGCCTTTGGAGCTAGCAAGGATGGGGAGAAGAGGGATTTGGGAAGGGCACGAGGTTGGATGATGGTGGTGGGAAGGGGAGGAGCAGAAGCAATGAGGGAGCTTTGGGGTTCTCCATCAGTGGTAGGAGAGAGGTTTGGGCCAGCTCCACCTTCCCATCCCCCTGGGATCATCTGCTCCAGGGGTTCTCCAAGCACCCTGCCACGGTTTGGGGAAGAGGGAAGCCTGGAGGGAGTTATTCCAATCTCTTTTTAGGTTTCCCAATGTCTTATTTATTTTTTCCCCCAAATTTCTGTAAGGTTTCCAATATCATTCTTGGTTTCCCAATGGCTTTTTAAGGTTTTTTCGAAGTCCTTTTTAGGTTTTCCAATAGCTTTTTTAGGTTTTCCAAGGACGAGGAGGAGGAAGGGGAAAACTAATAATAATGATATTAACAGCAACAATGAAAATAGCAACAAAAGTAATAATAAAGGGGAAAAAAGAACCTTGCAAAATTGGCTTCTGCTCCCTGCCTTCCCAGTTCCTCTCTGGAGGAATGGGAAAGGGAAAAAGGAAAGGAAAAAGGGAAAGGAAAGGGAAAGGGAAAGGGAAAAGGAAGCACAGAACAGGAAAGGGAAAGGGGAAAAGAGAAAGGGAAAGGGAAAGGGAAAAGGAAAATGAAGGGAAAAAGAAAAGGAAGGGAAAGGAGAAGAGGAACTGCAGAACAGGAAAGGGAAAGAAGAGAAAAGGAAATGGAAACGGAAAAGGAAAAGGAAACGGAAAAGGCAAAGGAAAGAGCAGGAGAGCCTCTGTAATCTTCTTTTCTCCTGCCTAGAGATTTGTGAGCTTAGCACCTCCCAGGGCTGGCACCTCACTGTAAAGCCTGGCTTGGGATTTTCCTTGTGTCCCGGGGAAGGAATAAATCCCGAGGAGCAGCAGTGGGAGTGCTGGCCCAGAGCTGCTCCTGCCCTGCCCAAAGCACCTTCTCCTATGCCCCAGCAAGAGCTTTTCCCTCTCCCACCTTCTTGCCTTCTCCCTGTGTGGAGCTGTGGCTTGCAAGGCGATGGGGAAAGATTGACTTTTCCTTTGGGAGCTGCAATTCCAGCAGAAATACTGCAGGAGAGGCAGGCTCTCAGGGCTCTGCCTCCTCAGCAGCTCCTCATTTATTACACATGTAGCAAACCTTGGGAGCCTACAACCAGCTTAGAGTGCTCATCCATTAGAGGCTCTAGGACTGCTGGAAAAGAGCTGGAAAAGGAAGAAAAGCAAGAGCCACATTTCCAGCCTCCTGCCATGAGGGAAACAGGGAGCAGAAGGCACATCTGGGGTGATTTTTGGGGGGATGATCTAGGAAAGGTCTTTCCATCCCCTCAGATGAGGCAGTCCCCGTGAAAAAGGGAATTAAAAGCTGGGAATAAATAGTGGGAATGGCTGGAAATCATTCTGGGGAAGGTGAAATCCTTCACTTAGACTCCTAGCCGTGGATCTTCAGGGATGCCTCATAGTATATTAGGTTATGGATCCTCATGGATCGCCCACAAGGGGAAGAGTCTCCTTCTCCACATTCTCCTCCTCTTCCTCCCTTCCTGCCCTAGGGAAGCATCCTCCCTGCCCGGGGAGCTGGTACCCAGCACAAAGAGTGCCTGGGGGCGAGGGGGTGGATAAGCATCCCTCCCCAAATCTGTTGGGAAGGGAGGATAGGGGATGAGGGTTAGGCTGGGGGAGGCTAAAGGCTGAGCATCCCTCCCCGAAACTGTGTCTGGAGAGGATAATTGCTGGATTGGAGGGGGGAGAGGTGAGATTCCAGCATCCCTCCCACAACTGTGTCTCGGGAGGGGCTTGAGGGGAAGGCTAGAGGTTGGATTTTAGGGTAGGGAAAGCTAGGGGCTGAGCATCCCTCCCCAAATCATGTTTTGGGTGGGGAGAAGGGGCCGAGTTTGAGGATGGGGGAGGTGAGAGGGCTGAGTATCCCTCCCCAAATCATGTTTTGGGTGGGGAGAAGGGGCCGAGTTTGAGGATGGGGGAGGTGAGAGGGCTGAGTATCCCTCCCCAAATCATGTTTTGGGTGGGGAGAAGGGGCCGAGTTTGAGGATGGGGGAGGTGAGAGGGCTGAGTATCCCTCCCCAAATCATGTTTTGGGTGGGGAGAAGGGGCCGAGTTTGAGGATGAGGGAGGTGAGAGGGCTGAGCATCACTCCCCAAACTGTGTCACGGGGTGCGGATAGGGTGGGGGAGATGGGGGAGGGCTGAGCATCATCATATTTTGGGTGGGGGCAGAGGTTGGATGTTAGGGCAGGAAGATGGATGCCTTTGCCTGTTTTAATCCCGGCTGCTTTTTCCTCCTCCTCCTCCTCCTCCTCTTTCTTCCCGCAGGTACTGGGACGATTTCCACTCGTGCACCCTCAGAGCTCTCACCGATTGCCAGGAAGGAGCGAAAGACCTCTGGGAGAAATTGAGACGGGAATCCAAAAACCTCGATTTCCAAGGCAGCTTATTCGAACTGTGCGGGGGAGGCAGCGGCGCGGCCCCTGCCCTGCTGCCAGCTCCTCTGGCCCTGCTGCTGCTGGCTCTCTGCGCTGCCCTAGTGACCTGGCTGCCTTTTTAGGGGGAGGGGGACAACAAGGCCACCCACACCCACACCCTTCTTTTCTCTCCATCTGGCTGGAGCTGTCAGAGGAAGTGTCCATCCGTTGCTTTGGGGACGTTGTGCTTTCTTTCCTTGTGGTGATGCTGATGCTGATGGTGATGATGCTGATGGTGATGATGCTGATGGTGATGATGCTGCTGATGGTGATGATGCTGCTGATGGTGATGATGATGCTGATGATAAAACACCCCTGTAAGGACGGCGGAAACGTTCTCCCTCGATTCTTAGGAATGAGTTGACTTTTCTTTTAGTCTTCATTTCGTCTTTGATTTGCCAAATGTTACCAAGCAGGCAGCCCGGAGCCGACCTCAGCTTTACGACAAGAGAACAAACCTAATCCCAATCCAAACACCACAAAAGGCAAAAAAATAAATAAATATAAAAGCCATCTCAGGACTGGCTCAAGCTGGAATGGGCCAGAGGGGGGAAATAAACAGTGTGTGAGGTGAGAACAACAACAACAAGCAGCCAAAAAAAATCACCAATAAAGAAGCAACAACTACACATCCAGGCGCTGGATGAAGCCAAGGGAGATGCCCACACGTGAAACATTCACAAGCTCTCATCTTTCCTCCACAGTCGCTTGGGTTTTGGGTCATTCCACTGCAAAAAAAAACCAAACCATATATCTCTATGTTATAATATATATATATATAAAAGCATTTTTGCTCGAGGATCAGAAAAAAAAAAGGGGAAACGAAACGTTAAGGATGGAAGGAAGGGAAGAGAGATGTGTAAATGGCTGGAGGAGTGGAGGGATTGAGCTGAGAGGTGAGCTCTTCCTCGCTGTCTGAAGGCATTTTTCCGACTTCACTGCCTTTTCTTTGTTCCTCCTCTTTCGTTTTTGATGTGACACATGCCAGTCCAATCCCGTAGAGAATCACCAAAAATGGGAGCTTGACATGAAACCTAACGAGAACAAACCGACCGACCAAGCAAAACAGCAACAAGCAACAAGAGCAAAAGCGTTTGGAAACGAGAAGAGCTTTTAAAAAGAGAAGACACACACACAGACACACAAAAAAATGTCATTTAAACAGAAGTTTATTATAAAGTCGATTCAGCAAAAAAAACAAAAAAAAAAAGAGAAAATAATAAAAAAAAAGAGAAAAGATTTGCTACAAAGTATAGACAGAAGTATAAAATAAAAACTATTGTTTGAAATGAGGGTGTTGTCCTTTCTCTATCAGCTGTCTGGAAAGGAATGGAAGGCTCAATCCCAGCCCAATCCTCGTCATTCCAGTTCAAACAAGGACAAGGCTGCTCCAGGGAGGAGCGGGGGGAGGCTCGGAGCCTTCCAGGCCTTTTTTCCGTTCCATGTCTGTCTTAAAAATAGCCTCTCCATCCTCCCAGGCTCCTTTTCCTCCTCCCGAAGCCCTAAACAGCACCATCCTTGTCTCTCAGCTGCTGGGAGCCGGCTAAGGAAGGTCGGGAGGGATGCTGAGGGATGCTAAGGGATGCTGAGGGATACGGAGAGATGCTGAGGAGATGTGGAGAGATGCTGAGGGATGAGGAGAGATGCTGAGGGATATGGAGAGATGCTGAGCAGATGTGGAGAGATGCTGAGGAGATGTGGAGAGATGCTGACGAGGTGTGAAGAGATGTCGAGGGAGGCTCGGAGGGATGTCTAGGGATGAGAATAGATGCTGAGGGATGCTGGAGGATGAGGAGAGATGCTGAGGGTTGAGAAGAGATGCTAAGGGTTATGAAAAGAGGCTGAGGGATGCGGAGAGATGTTGAGGAGATGTGGAGAGATGCTGAGGGGATGCTAAAGGGAGATAATAGATGCTGAGGGATGAGGAGAGATGCTAAGGGTTACGGAAAGAGGCTGAGGAGATGCGCAGAGATGCTGAGGAGATGCGGAGAGATGCTGAGGGATACGAAAAGATGCCGAGAAACGCGGAGGGATGAAGAGGGAGGGAGAGAAGGCAGCAAACACCATGCCAGAGGATGCTGCCGAGCCGGAGCCGGGGCGCACAGAAGCCTTTTCATAATTAATAAGGCAGCTCAGGCTCAGGAGAGAGGGGAAGGAGGGGGCCGGGGTATTGATTTGGAGGCAAGGAGCTGCTCTAACCTCGGCTATTTATAGGCGCCCGATGCCTTTAGGAAGAAATACACACCAAAAAAAGGAGTAAACACGTCTTTCCCCCTCCTTTTGGGGCTTGTTTTTGCTTGTAAGGCGAGAGCCCAGCTGGCAGCTGGGGGTGGCTGGGTGGGTGATGGGGAGCAGGCAGGGGCCGGGAATGGCTTGGAGGGGATTTATCCCGCTGGGAAGCCGTTGCCTGGCTGTAGTAGCTCTCGTCTGTCTCCTTGCTCCCTCTCCTTCCCAAGGTCCTCAATGGAATGCGTGAGCAAAGGCAAAAGCGCACACGCTCCATAAATCAAACAGTGGGTCGCCAGGCAAGCTGCATTTCCCAAACGGATTGAATCCCGGCAACGAATGCGCTCAGGAAGCGGAGCCAGGAGCCTTGAGCACTGCAAGCGATGTTGGTTTTGGGATGCTAAGCCAGATGATGGCCCCGTGGGGAGGAGGTTTGCGGAGCTCAGCCTGGCTTCGGCACACGCAGCTCTGCTCCCGTTCCGCTTCCCTTTGCCCTCCCTCTACACTCACTCCCCACCGCCCCCCCCCTCAAAAAAAAGGGCAAAACCTGGAGAGCAGAGCTTTGTTTAAATGGTTTGGCTTCATTTTTCCCTCCCCACAGAGGAGGCAAACCGAAATTGGTGGTTTTTTCCCCCTTTCTTTTCTGTGCGCATCTCAGTATTCCTGAGGTCAGGCTCTGCTGGGATAGGGATTTTCCCAGCACTAAATGCCACCTGCCGAGGGGCCAGGGGGAAGAAAGAGCTTGCTGGGGTGTGAGTGGCTATGGAGCCTGCTCTCTGCACCGGCTGCAGCCCAGGGACCAGCCACCGGCTGCAGGCAGGCCCCGGGCACCGCTTCCTCCCGCTGCCAGCATCCCTGCCCTCGCAGGAGCAGCCCAGCTTTTCCTCATCCCTGCAATCCTCCTGCTTCCTGGCTGCTGGATCCCTCCGAGGGGCAGCCCAGCTTTTCCTCACCCTCCAGTTTCCCGCCTTCTGGATCCTTCTCACGAGCATCCCAATTTTTCCTCATCCCCCTCTTTCCCTGCTCCCGGATCCTTTCTCGTAGGAGCAGCTCAGCTTTTCCTCATTCCCCCGTTTCCTGGCTGCGGGATCCCTCCTGGCAGGAGCATCCCAGCTTTTCCTCATCCCCCTGATTCCCTGCTCCTGGATCCGTCCCGGCAGGAGCATCCCAGCTTTTCCTCGCCCTTCAGCAGAAAGCTGGATCTCCCTCATCAGGAAGGGGCTGATTTCCAGCTCATTAGTGGCCTGCAGTTCAATTCCTAATGGATAATCTCACCCGTAATTAGCGCATCCTCTAATTAACCCTCCCGTCGGGTGAACGATAAAATGTTGGCAAACGACGGGAGAAATAGCCAGGGATGGAGGGATTGAGGGGATTGAAGGGATGGATGGATGGTTCCTCCTTCCTTCCTTCCCCTGGACATCTTCTTAGGGCATCTCCTATTTCGGCTTCCTCATTCCCATCCCCGGGATGCAGCTCACCCATTGAGCATCCTAGGGTGCAAGGATATATTTGCTGCTCCAAAAATCCCTGGCATTTCCCACACAGGAGGTAAGGATGGCAGAAAATCCTAATCCCAACAGGGAATTTGGTAATTTTAGGGGGGACACCAGCACCCAACACCTCTCCTCCTCATGTTCATTGTCTAAGAGCTTCTCAATGCATCAAGCATTGCTTGTTTTGCCCTTTTAGTTATTATTTCTGAAGCCTGTGTGTGGTGTTGGGGGTTTTTATGGTTTAACCCAAAAATACTCTGTTTTTGCCTTATTTTGTGGCCCCAGAAAGGGACTGAGGCAGCTTGGGTTGCTTGGCAGGAGAAAGCTGAGGTCCCAGTGCCCCAGGTAGCAGCTGCTGGGGAGGTTCAAGTCTCTCAACACCTCTGCTGCTGGCCAAATGTGAGCTGAGGACAAGGGGGAAAATGCAGTAAAAATGCCATAGAAAAAGAGGAAAGCATTTCAAGGTGGACAGTAACCACGAGAAAATCCTCTACTTACACAGGAAAATAACAACAAACAAGGCAAAGCAGAAATGCAGATCAACAGGAGGGGAAAAACCCAACCTACAGCTGAAACAAAAGGGAAGCCAATGCCTTTCTAGCTGGCTGGCTCCTCAGGGGAGGGCTGCAGCTCTCTGCCTGCCCTAGTTCCTGTCCCTAGCTCTGCCAGAGCTGCTGCAATCCCTGGAGAGCTGGGGAAAGCTGGCTCCTTCCTTCCTTCTCCAGCAGTGCTGGAGGAAGCCATGCTCTCTATCTGCTTGCAGCTTGGGTTGTCCTCACGTGCAGCCAAGAGTGGGCTGGAAGGATGGAGAGTGATTTTATAGGTATATAAAATATAGATATAGATGGCTTTAAAGGGGGGAAAACCCAAGCACAATAGGTCTTTTTCCCATCTGCTCCTGTTCTCTGGCTGTACCAGAGAGCTGGAAGATGCCTGTGCTGGCAGCAGAAGCTCGAGCCAGGGCACAGGAAGCTGTTTGGGAAGGCAAAGTGGTTGATCCTTAGGCAGGGAGCAGGGAAGGATGGTGTAGAAGGAAGGGGCAGGACCCATTTCTCCCAGGCTTTCCTGGTCCCTGGCTGCTCTGCAGGATCTAAGGGATATAAATGTGTTGCTGCCTTTGTCACCCAGTGAAGGAAGGCAAGGAGACAGAGGCCATGTGAGCCTCCCTGTTGAGCAGGGCTCATGGCTTACTAATGAGTGCCATTAGGAGCACGCGGAGCAGTGCCTCAGGGCTCTAATGAAAGGCAAGGATGCTGGTTAAATCCAGGGAGTCAGCTTCTTCTCCCTCTGGGATTGCTGCCTGCTGCAGAGGGGATGGCTGCAGGGTGGGCAGCAGGAATAACTCTGGCTGGGAGGGATGCAGCTTCTCCTTCCCCCTTAGCTGCAGAGCCCAATTCTTCATCCCAGGACAAAGGAGTGGGTTTGGGTTTGGGTTTTTGTGGCAGGGCAAAGTGATGCATTGCAAAGTCAGCTGTGATATTAAGCTGTCAAAGCCTCCTGCTCCTGAGCTCAGGCTTTGCTGATGCCTGGGAGGCTAAAGGCACAGAAGGAAGAGAGTTGAGAGGCTCAGATAACAGCCATCCAGCCTCTACCCCAGCTTGGGGGGGGGGGAGTGTTATTGTTTGTTTTTAGGATGTTTCTCTGTTTAATCTCCTAAACTGAGAGGAAGGAAGGATGGAAATGAATAATAGTGATTCTTTCTTCTTCTCTTTCCTCTCCCCTCTTTCTCTCCACACCTCACTGAAAGATCCACTATGCCAGAAAAGTGTCCTAAGCTTTGCATTTCTGGAGGTTTAGTAGGTGCCTCTGTCCCTTTGCTGCAAGCCTTGGCTTTGTCCTGCTGCCAGCATGTTCCATTGGATCTCCTTGCCCCTTCCTGCCCACTCTCTCTTCCATGGGAGTAGCACTTGGAGAGCTTTGGTGGGTGAGAGGCTGCAGGAGGAGGGAAGCTTTGTTCATTAGAAGCAGCTCATTGTATCCTCTAGCTCCCATCAGCAGATAAGAGCTGTGTCTGGCTTGAGATGATGACAAGAGGAGGGGACAGCTGAGAGCTGGGAAGGCAAATCCCTGAGCAGGATGAGTTCAGTGTTCCTAGCTGTGGATTCTCTGCTCTCTAATCATGCAGTGGCTGCAATGCCAAGGTTTTTCTGCCACAGCATCTCAAACCTTTGAGACTTGAAACTCAGCTGCCAGGCTCAAACCCAGGCTTGAGGAGGGACTGACTGGCACTTGCACAGACAGTGTGAGCTCATCAGCTTCCTCTCCTTGGGAAAGTAGGCTACCAACCTAGCAACAGGGGGAAAAATGCCATCCTGCTAGCCAAAAAAGGACCTAACCAGCAGGAGGGAAGAGGGAAGGTGGGAGAAGGAAGGGAAGGAAAAAATCCCTGCCTGATGGTTGAGGAGCTCCTGCACACTGAAAGGACCAACTTTGGAGAGGAAATGTCCTCCAGGAGATGGCAAGTGTTCTTGTGGGCTAGAAAATCACCTGAATCCACTCTTGTTGGTTTTAATGGATAGCTTTTATTACTTACCACCATACAAACTTCATCTAGCCTGAGTGTTGAAAACCTCCTTGCCTTGAGCATCCTTTGTGGGAGAAGAACCACAAAGAGTGGGACTTCAAACACTAGAAAAGTTGAGGGGAAGTGAGAAATTGTCTCTCTTTCTGCTCTCTTTATTTTATTAGAGGGCTTTCCATCCATCACAAAGGTTGGAAGAGACTCCCTAAGCTCATCACATCCACATCTAGATGCTTTCTGAGCATCTCCAGGGATGGTGACTCCAGCACTGGGGAAGAAGCAGCAAGAGCTTCTCCTTTCCAGCTCCTAAAGCTCTCCAAAGCAGTTGCTACACTGCTTTATTTTTAAGCATCTCCTCTCCCTCTCGGAGGTATTTGCAATTCCAGCTTTTGCCAGCTTCTTGGTTGCTAGGCTAAACAAGACAAACTCAGTCTCAGATTCACAGAGACATCCAGGAGCCAACTGGAAGGTGAAATCTCTTCTTGCTTCTCCTAAGCCAAGCCAGTGGCTCTGTGGAGCTGGGCTGGAGGAGATGCTCAAGTTTAGGCCTTTTTTTTCCCCTCTAGGTTTTCCTGTGGACAGGATGACACACATGGAACACATCTGGAGAGGGGGAAAATAAGCATTGCTAGCTGTTGGAGCTCTCTGGCCAGTCCTTTATCTTCTTAGCATCACTCCTACCTTGAGTGAGTTGTGCAAGGAAATGCTTCTGTCTCTGTTTCTTTCCATTCTGCACTGCTTTTGGAATGTTGTCACAGCCTTTGGGAATGTTGGGGAAGCAGGCACAGAGGCATCTGCTGCCACCATCTCTGTCAGGCCCCAGCAGCTTTTCCAGCTCAGACAATTCCAGCATCATCAACAATCTTGTGTGCTTCCTAGGGGAAGAGCTGGGGAGTCAAAGAAGGAGCAGGCAGCTCCTTCCAGCAGCACCTTGCAGTTTCCTAGGTAACTGAACTGGAAAGGAGGTGATGTCTGGAAGTCATCAGCATGTCACAGGATGCTCCAAGTCTTTTAGACCTTAGCAGCTTGCTGGAATGCCAGGAGAAGTTGTTCCCACAAGCCAGCAAGAACATTTTCCCTCTTCACGTCCACAGGCAAGCATTCCTTGGGCTTGCAGAGAAGGGAGATGTTCCTCTCCAAATGGTTCCAGGAGGACATCAGCATCCAAGAGCAGAGCTACTCTGCTTTCTCCTTGAAAGCAGCAACTGGAAGTGCTTTGAAAAACCTTGGAGCTGAGCTTTGTTCCTCCTGCTGAAGGTCAGGGATGAATATTTCATTGCCCACCTGGCCACAACTGCCAGTGGCCTCCAATAAGGATTGGATTCCTTAGGGATGGGGGGAAAGGGAATGTGCTGTGTGTGTGCAGGGCTGGAATAGGGAATGAGATAGCTATTTTGGGGGGGGGAAACCTTTCATTTCAAAAGGCAATCCTTGGGGGGGGGGGAGGGGAAACACCTCTAAAAGCTTGGTTTCTTCTAACCTCCTCCCCAGCAGCTTTGCCATTCCCTGCTCTGCTCAGAGATTCCTCCTGCTCTCCCTTAGGATGGGTTTTTCATCCTATGATGCTGGGAGACAACAGCATCACCACTATTCCCCAGAGCCAATCCTGAAGGCACTGCAGGGAAACCTTGAAGCATGGCACCAGAGGCCTTGGGAAGTTGTCCTTGAGTTATGTGATGCTCCTTGCTCCATCAATCAGAGGATCAGAAAGGACTTTGCTCCTAAGCAGCCAGATGATGACTTGCAGCCTCTGTGGCTCAGCAGCCTAGGCTGGAGCTGCCAGGAGCTCCCATCACTCAGCCCAGCACATGGCAAGTGGCTCAGCCTGAAATTAAGCTCAGGCTCCACAAGAAAACTCTGATAGCTCTCATCTAAACGTCTGCTGAGCCAGGCAGAGTCCTCCTGCTCACTGAGTACTTCTGTCTGCAACACACATCCAGGCCCACGGCACCCAACCTACCTGCAGGAGGGCAAAGGATGAGCCAAGGCAAGAAGCAGCTGGAGGTGGGAGGCTGTGAGAAGCTCAGGAGGTTCAAGAAGGCCAAGTGCAAGGTGCTGCTCGTGGGTAGGGACAATCCTCAGTACCAGCACAGGCTGAGGGATGAAGGGATGCAGAGCAGCCCTGAGATGCTGGTGGAGGAAAAGCTGGAGATGAGGTGGCAATGGATGCTCCCAGGAGCCAAACATCTCCTGGGCCCATCTGGGAAGGTAGTGCTGGACCTCATCTGTTCTAATTAATCACTGCTTTGTGGGGGAAAGCCTACCCCCCTCAGAAATTAGCATTACTCCTGCTCCTTCCAGTGGCATTTCCCTTCTGGTGATTGCATTTGCAGGCATTAATATTAGATAAGCTCATTAATAATGATGGCAGCCTCTCCCTTAAAATAGGAGAGGCTAGCTGAGCTCTAACAGAACAAAAAGACTCATTAGGAAAGGCTTTCCTTCCCCTGTATTTGAGGGATTTTTCTCCTTGACATCAACCATTCTGGGACAGTCACAATGAACAGCAGCAACAGGAAAAGAAACACAATCCACTCCAGCCAAGAGAAGCATCCTCCTCTTCCAACACCAAAAAAAAAAGAGGGGAAAAAAAAAGGTGTCCAATGCCTGGGGGACCCAGTAGTCATAGCAACTGGCAGCAGAGCAGGAAGGGAGGGATCTGCTAGTCCAGGAGGCTCCCTTCATGCATATTGCAGCAGCACAGGCTCCTCAGGGCTGCACTCCTGCAGCTTGCCTTGCTCCTGGCGAGGAGGAGGAGGCCAAGCTCTTGGCCAAAAGTTGAGACCTCTTTTGGGCTTGGGAGTGGTGAAAAGCTCTGCCCCAGGAGCTAGTGCACACCTCTGAGGTGTTTCCTCCTCTGTCCACATCTCTACACAGAAAGGTTTGGAGCAGGGATGGAGAGGACAACTGCAATCAGCAAAATGCCATTCAGAGCCACAGATCATCCCTGGGAGGGATTCTCTCAGCCAGAGGAGTGCTCAGGGTGTAGCAGCTTCTGGATTTCATGGCATCTAGAGTGGTTTGGGTGGGAAGGGATCTTTCAAGGGCATCTAGGACATCTGCAACTAGAGCAGGATGCTCCCAGCCCCACACAACTTGAGCAGGGATGGTTCCAGGGATGAATGGGATATCTCCCACCTCTCTGGGCAAGCTGGGCCACGCTCTCCCCACCCTCAGAGTAAAACTGGGGGGGCTGGTGCTGGAGGAAGAGTCCTTGCCCTGGAAAGGGAGGAGCTGCTGGCAGCTGCCTGGATGAAGGGATGGGTGGAAAGCAGGCTCTTCACCAGCTCTTCACACCAGCTTCTCCTCCCTCCCACCTATCACCAGCACAAAACCCCAAGGGAAAGCTTACCCTGCACTTCCTTGCCACTTTTTGGCCCACTTTTTGTGGGTGAGCTGGAGAAGAGGATCCAGGGAGCTCAGGGAAGCAGGGATCTTTGCCTTGCTGAAGAGCATCTGTCACTCCTCTCTTACCTCAGTTGCCATGGTGAGCAGCTGAACTTGTGCAACTTGAAGCCATTTCACAGCAAGGACCCTATTAGACCAGCAGGTCCTCCTCCTGCCAATTCACACTTGCTCTCTGGAGCACCTTTTCCTAAAGGATAAGGTTCTCCAGGCACAAAGCAAGCTATCTTTAGGCACTCTTCTTAACATCACAGAATCACTAAGGTTGGAAATGACCTCTGAGATGCAGGCCAATCCTTCCCCAGCACTGCCAGCTCACCGTGTCCCTCAGCACCACAGCTCCAGGGATTTCCAGCCTCTCCAGGGATGCTCACTCCAGGCCTGGACAACCCTTTGGGGGAAGAAATTGTTCCTAAGATCCAAGCTGAAGCTGCACTACAAAGGCAGCAGGGATCAGGTGCACCTTGGGCATTCAAAGCAGTGTGAGCAACACTGGCGATACTGGAGGTGTTACTAAAGGGAGTTAGAAAATTACTAATCAGATGTTATTACTTAGAAATTACTTGAGACACTCCTAAAGGGATTGAGATATTGCTTTAGATGTTACTAAAGATATTTAGAGAGCACTTGAGAGGTGACTAAAGATATTTGGATATCCCTTTAGATACTATTAAAGGTATTTAGATACCCCTTGAGATGTTACTAAAGAGACTGAGATATTACCTTAGATGTTACTAAAGAGATTGAGATATTACTTTAGATATCAATTTAGATGTTACTAAAGATACTTAGATACTACTTTAGATACTACTAAAGATATTTAGATATCACTTTAGATACTACTAAAGATATTGAGATAGCACTTTAGGTGTTACTAAAGATATTGAGATATTACTTTAGATACTACTAAAGATATTGAGATATTACTTTAGATGTTACTAAAGATATTTAGATACTACTTTAGATACTATTAAAGGTATTTAGATAGCACTTTAGATGTTACTAAAGATATTGAGACATTACTTTAGATGTTATTAAAGATATTTATATATTACTTTCGCTACTACTAAAGTTATTTAGATATCACTTTAGATGTTACTCAAGATATTAGAAATTGTTCCTAAGATCCAAGCTGAAGCTGCACTACAAAGGCAGCAGGGATCAGGTGCACCTTGGGCATTCAAAGCAGTGTGAGCAACACTGGCGATACTGGAGGTGTTACTAAAGGGAGTTAGAAAATTACTAATCAGATGTTATTACTTAGAAATTACTTGAGACACTCCTAAAGGGATTTAGATATTGCTTTAGATGTTACTAAAGATATTTAGAGAGCACTTGAGAGGTGACTAAAGATATTTGGATATCCCTTTAGATACTATTAAAGGTATTTAGATACCACTTGAGATGTTACTAAAGAGATTGAGATATTACTTTAGATGTTACTAAAGAGATTGAGATATTACTTTAGATATCACTTTAGATGTTACTAAAGATACTTAGATACTACTTTAGATACTACTAAAGATATTTAGATATCACTTTAGATACTACTAAAGATATTGAGATAGCACTTTAGGTGTTACTAAAGATATTGAGATATTACTTTAGATACTACTAAAGATATTGAGATATTACTTTAGATGTTACTAAAGATATTTAGATACTACTTTAGATACTATTAAAGGTATTTAGATAGCACTTTAGATGTTACTAAAGATATTGAGACATTACTTTAGATGTTATTAAAGATATTTATATATTACTTTCGCTACTACTAAAGTTATTTAGATATCACTTTAGATGTTACTCAAGATATTTAGATATTACTTTAGATACTACTAAAAATACTGGGATACTACTTTAGATGTTACTTACGGTATTTAGATATTACTTTAGATACTACTAAAGTTATTTAGATATTACTTTAGATGTTACTGAAGATATTTACATATTACTTCAGATGTTACTAAAGAGATTTAGATATCACTTTAGATGTTACTAAAGATTATTTAGGTATCACTTCAGATGTTACTAAAGATTATTTAGGTATCACTTTAGATGTTACTTAAGGTATTTAGATATCACTTTAGATGTTACTAAAGATTATTTAGGTATCACTTCAGATGTTACTAAAGCTATTTAGATATCACTTTAGATGTTACTAAAGATTATTTAGGTATCACTTCAGATGTTACTAAAGCTATTTAGATATCACTTTAGATGTTACTAAAGATTATTTAGGTATCACTTCAGATGTTACTAAAGCTATTTAGATATCACTTTAGATGTTACTAAAGATTATTTAGGTATCACTTCAGATGTTACTAAAGCTATTTAGATATCACTTTAGATGTTACTAAAGATTATTTAGGTATCACTTCAGATGTTACTAAAGCTATTTAGATATCACTTTAGATGTTACTAAAGATTATTTAGGTATCACTTCAGATGTTACTAAAGCTATTTAGATATCACTTTAGATGTTACTAAAGATTATTTAGGTATCACTTCAGATGTTACTAAAGCTATTTAGATATCACTTTAGATGTTACTAAAGATTATTTAGGTATCACTTCAGATGTTACTAAAGATTATTTAGATATTACTTTAGATGTTACTTAAGGTATTTAGATATCACTTTAGATGTTACTTAAGGTATTTAGATATCACTTTAGATGTTACTTAAGAGATTTAGATATTACTTTAGATGTTACTAAAGGGATTTAGATATTACTTTAGATACCACTTTAGAGGTTACTGAAGATATTTAGATATTACTTTAGATGTTACTAAAGAGATTGAGATATTACTTTAGATATCACTTTAGATGTTACTAAAGATACTTAGATACTACTTTAGATACTACTAAAGATATTTAGATATCACTTTAGATACTACTAAAGATATTGAGATAGCACTTTAGGTGTTACTAAAGATATTACTTTAGATACTACTAAAGATATTGAGATATTACTTTAGATGTTACTGAAGATATTTAGATACTACTTTAGATACTATTAAAGGTATTTAGATAGCACTTTAGATGTTACTAAAGATATTGAGACATTACTTTAGATGTTATTAAAGATATTTATATATTACTTTCGCTACTACTAAAGTTATTTAGATATCACTTTAGATACTACTAAAGATATTTAGATACTACTTTAGATACTATTAAAGGTATTTAGATAGCACCTTAGATGTTACTAAAGATATTGAGATATTACTTTAGATGTTACTGAAGATATTTAGATACTACTTTAGATACTATTAAAGGTATTTAGATAGCACCTTAGATGTTACTAAAGATATTGAGACATTACTTTAGATGTTATTAAAGATATTTACATATTACTTCAGATGTTACTAAAGAGATTTAGATATCACTTTAGATGTTACTAAAGATTATTTAGGTATCACTTCAGATGTTACTAAAGATTATTTAGGTATCACTTTAGATGTTACTTAAGGTATTTAGATATCACTTTAGATGTTACTAAAGATTATTTAGGTATCACTTCAGATGTTACTAAAGCTACTTAGATATTACTTTAGATGTTACTTAAGGTATTTAGATATCACTTTAGATGTTACTTAAGGTATTTAGATATCACTTTAGATGTTACTTAAGAGATTTAGATATTACTTTAGATGTTACTAAAGGGATTTAGATATTACTTTAGATACCACTTTAGAGGTTACTGAAGATATTTAGATATTACTTTAGATACTACTAAAGATATTTATATATTACTTTAGATGTTACTAAAGCTACTTAGACATTACTTTAGGTACCACTAAAAGTATTTAGCTATTACTCTAGATGTTAGTCAAGGCATTTAGCTATTACTTTAGATGTTACTCAAGGTATTAGGATAATACTTGAGACACTACTGTAGCTCTTGAGCTCTGACTTTAGGCATTCCTGAAGTCCCCAGCATGTCCCTGGAAGCTGTGAGTGCTGTTCCACTGGAGCCAGCCCTTCCTCTTGCCTGTGCACAAAGCCTAGCAGATTGTTTCCCTGCTCAAGTTCTTTGGCTAACACAACAGCAGTGCAGATGAGGATTTGTTTGCACAGCCAAATCTGTTGAGCAATGGAAGGGAAATGAGCTCTGTGCTCGTGTCACATGTGCACTGCTAACTGCTGCTGCTGGCTGAGCACAAGGCTGCTGCACACATGTTGTCTGCTAAGGGATAAATCAGTGCTAGACACTTGATGGCACTGCTCTGACAGCCTCCTCCCCTGAAGGAGGGCATGCTGCCTGCACAGCAACCAGATGTGACCTGCAACACTCTGGGAAATACCATTCCAGGCAAAAAACCACCCAGCTCCCAAATTCCCTATCAGCAGCTGCAGTGGCTCATCAAGGATCTATCAGGCTGCTAGGCTCCTGCCATCAGAACACTGGCAGCATTTTACTAGAGCCTGCCATGAAAGAGTCAAGCCACTGACACCTGCAAGAGCAGGAGATGCCTTTAGAGTTAGCCACTGCTGCTAGGAAGTAAGGCACTGAGAGAGATGAAGGCAGCTGCTTCCTCTGCTCAGCCATCCTGCCCCACATGGTGACAGGGGAAGAGATGTCACCTGGCACTGGCGATGAGAAGAGAGATGAAGGAGCTCCTGACTCTGCTCAGCTCTGTGGGAGCAGGGAAGACTCACCAGTGAGCCAGCAGGCAGTGGCCCCAGAGCCACGCTGCCTCCTTCTCTGCAACAGATAAGAGGGAAGAGAACCAACCTTCTTGGAAGCATCTTGAAGGAAAACCTGGCATTTCTTATTCAAAGGATGGGGTTTTTTTCCTTCCCAGAGCTGATCTGTGTCTCTGCTTTGCTTCACTGCTTACAGAGGCAGAAGATCTTGTCAACACAGAAATAATGCCAAGTATTTACACTTTAATGGAACCCAGGGACCAATTAAGCACGCAGAAACCCAGCAGGCAGTGTATTTCTTGTTGGAAATCTTACCCTGCTGCTGCTCCCCCCATTCCTTACAATAGAGTGCCAGTGCTCTGTCAGTGACTTCCCAGCAGGAATGTTTATTAGCTGGGAGCTTGACCAGTGTCCATGGATCAATCCTTCTCCACGTGCTGGCTTCAGTCCACACAACTTCTCCTTTCGAACCCCAACAAGAAAACCATAAAAAGTCACACACCCACCCCAAAAAAAGAAGGACAGAAGGAGCTCCTGAGGAGCTCCAAACCCAGGGCTGCTAGAACCTGCCCTCTACCCCAAGTTCTCTCACTGCTGACTCCTCAATAGCCTGGTGGATGTGCTGCACCTCGTCCTGCCTCAAGGTCCTCTCGGGGTGCCGGTAGATGATGCGGTAGCAGTGGCTCACCTTCTTTGTCCTGCAAAACACAAAGCACAAGAGGACTCAGGAACACACCTGCCCACACAGGGAAACACAGGAGGCCAAGCACTTCTCACTTGGACACACTGCTGCCCACAGATGGCCTCACTAGGGCTCAGAAGAGGAGGAGGAGAAGCTCTCTTGAGCTACATGCAGCTCACACTCTTCTCTGCACTGGCTCTGTTGGCCCCAGGCTCCTAGGGATGACATTCCAGCATGGATTGCTCCATTCAGGTGACTCCTTTGCCTTTGCTGGATGTTAGAAACAAAGGCAAAACCATCAGAAGTCTCCTTTTGGAGAAGGACACAGATGAGAGTGGAGAGCCAAAGGGCAGCAGCCAGGTACCAAGCACAGTGCAGCTCAGCAAACTCAAGAAGAGATGGGGCAAGAGAGGACAGAAATATCCCTTGGGAACAGTGAAAAGGAACAGAGAAGAAGGAATGATGGGGGGTGGGGAGGGAAAAAAGGTATTGAAGAGTTGCTGAGTTAGGCAAAGCTCATGCAAAGCCAGGCAGTTGAAGAGGAGAGCAGATCATCTCCTTGCTCTCCATCAAAAGCAAGCTGGGGCACATCTCTCCTGCAAGGGCATGGCTGCTGCTGCAGGCCTTGTGTTCCTGAATTTAAATGGCAAGTGTGGCATCCTTTTCATCCCCACTTTCAAATGGAGCTGCTCCTTTCAAAGGTAAACACTCGCTTCAGTGCCAGAAAGAAAATCCAAGGGGAGAAACAAGAGGGAAGCAGAGATCAAACACTAGACAGAGGGATGTCCCAGAGGGGCACAACTCTCTGTTTAATGGCCCACAAAGGCATTCAGCAAGCTGCAGGTCATCTCTCTCCTGCAAACCCTTTCATGTTAGAAACCATGTTTGTTATGCCTATTTGATTAAAACTCAAGTTAGATGTTGCTCATACACAAAGAGAACTCTCCAGACACTCATTTCAACCTCAAATCCAAGCACGACAGGTAGGTTTTATCTCAGAGTAGCTCTCAGATACCAACTTTGTCTCACTCCAAGTGGGTGGGTGGGAAGCTTGCCTACAAAAAGCTCTATTAAAATGAACTTTGCTGTCAAATTAAAACATATCTCATCACGGGGTAAAAAGGGAATTTAGATGAGTCTCAGGAACAATTCCTTCTGCTCAGAAGTGAGGATGGATGGAGTGGCAGCTGAGCCAGCAGAACTCAGGCTCTCCAGTGGCAGACAAGTGCTCTTTCAGGTGCTTGCCTGACATCAGTGGTTTTCTCCTCACCATGCCCAGCAGCTTGGTCTTGAAGTTGTCCTTCCACTTGCTGAGAGTTGAGGTCAAGAGGAGCATGGATCTGGACTCAGCTCAGGAACCTAAATGCTTTCCCAAGGTCACACAGCAGCAGGATGAGAGAGGGAGGAGATGGATAAAGCAGGCACAGACCCTCTGAGTCAATCCCAGACTGCTTTGGGCTGGAAGGGACCTTCCAAGCTCATCTAGGCCAACCCCCCTGCAGGGAACAAGGACATCTTCACCTAGAGCAGGATGCTCATGGGGCCAACCAACCTGAGCTGGGATGGTGCCAGGGATGAATGGCACATCTCCAACCTCTCTGGGCAACCTCTGCCAGGCTCTCCCCACCCTCACTGGTAAAATACCTTCCTTAGATCTAGTCTAAATCTCCCTCTTTTAGCTTCAAACCATCAGCCCTTGTCCTGTCCCAACAGCTCCTGCTCAAAACTCTCTCTCCATCTTCTCTCCAGGCTCCTTTAAGTACAATACAATGGAGGAGGCAGGGAATGGAGCAGAGCCAACCTCAGCAGAACCAAAGGTTAAGTGACAAATCAATCCCAAAGCAGGACAAGGAGAAGAAGGAGGGACCAGGGAGAGAGGAGTTAACCTGAGACTTAACTGTAAGCAGAGCTTAAAAGAAACCACTAGCCCTTTTTGTGTGTGTGTGTGTGTGTGTGTGTCTAAAAGCATCACACTCAAAGCCCTTGCCTGGAGCACCAGAAGACAACCCAAAAGCAGTTGTACCTCTGTGTGTGTGTGTGTAAATATCAGAGCATCAAGCTGCTGAAAACCCCTGCACAGCAAAGTGTTGTTTACTAGCTCCTTCCAGCCCATCCATTCTTTTTTTCCCCTCTCAGAGTTGTCAGCTTTTGGAGCTGCAGCAATTCCCCAGCTTCCCTCTCCCAGGGCAGTGCTGGTTCCAGGCAGGCAGGCAGGAGAAAGCTGCTCTCCTTGCTTTTCTGACAGCTGCTGCCTTGGGAAGCCAGCTCAGAAGAAGAAGCTCTGGCCAGCAGGTTCAACTGCTGCCAGCACAGAGGAAAACTGGCTGGCTAGGGAACATCCCTCCCCCTGAGTCTCCTTAGCCCAGCTAAGGCTTGGCCCCTGCTGATGGACACAGTCTGCAAGGGGAGCCTTGCCTGCTTATGTTCAGAGAAGATGGAATCAGGAAGGCTGGAAAAGACTCCTAAGATCATCCAGTCTAACCCAGCACTGCCAGCTCACCACTAAGCCACATCTCCAGGGCTTTGCAGCCCCTGGGCTGAGAGGTGCCTTGGGAAAGCTCTAAGGAACAGCCACAGGAGATGCTGCAGATCCTGCAGAGGCTCAGCTGCACCTTTCTCTTGTAGGGCTTTTCTGAGCTGATGCCAAGAAGTTAACCTTCAGCTTTCCAAGCTCACATCCAACCTTAAAATAAGGACAAGGGCTGTTGGAAACCTGCACCCCAAGGCAATGTGGAGGAGTCCAGGGCTTGGGCTAGGACTCTATCTCTACATCCACAGCTGTTGCTGCAAAAGTGAGTTCTTCACTCACCTTTGCAAGCTTGCTTGGACTGATCAAGATCACCAGTGTGGGGAGGAAAACCTTGATGTTTCTTCAATCTTTTCCAGGGATGAAATGTTGCTCTCAGGAAAGTTGCCTTGCATGTGTGTTCCTTCATTCTTCCATGAGATAGGAAGATGCCAAGGAGCAGATAAACTATTGATTGCTTGTACAGGAAGAGGGAATGGCTTGATGGGAGCACCTAGGGCTTGGCAAGCACTGCAGTCTCTTGTGGCCTCAACTGGAGACTCTCTGAAACATGGTGAAGATGTAAAAATCTCCTTTCTCCTTCCCTAAAAAGCCAAGATCAAACTGTTGGCATGCTTATCTAAGTCTCCAACAAAGCCCAGGCTGCTGCTGAGTCCACTCTCCTGAGCTATTCCCAGTGCAGGCAATGGGATGACATCTCCTGAGAAGCAAGATGGGACAGAAGGGAGGTGTGGGGATCAAACAGGAAGGGTGAATCACTCCCTCGGTGCTGGAAAGGCCTGGGAGGAAGAGCTAGCTGAAGGATGTGAGAGAGTCTAAGTGGGGCTGTTATGAAACTTAGAACTAGGAGCTACTGGAGGCAAGGATCTCCAAAGCTGCTAACTGGATTCAGTCAGTTGTTGAGTCATTCCCATGTAAGATTGGGTTGCTCTGAATGGCAGATGAAGCCCATCTGCCTAGAGACATGGAGTGGTTTGCTTCTGCTTGGAAAAGAAGATGGAAATGGGCATAAATGTGCATGGATTTTCAAGGATATAAAAAAAACCAACAAACCAGTAATAATAAGCAATTAGATGCAATTATAAGCATGGTGAGGATTGGAAGGGATCTTTAGGGATTATTTAGTCCATCCTCCCTGCTCCAGCAGGCTCACCTTGCCCAGCATCACCTCCAGGGGCCTTGGCAATCTCTGTACACAAGGAGACTCCCCAAGCTCTCTGGGCAGCCTGGGCCAGGGCTCTGCACCCTCACACCAAACTAAGATGCTTAACACCACCCCAAAATAAGAGAACTGCTCATGAAACCACTACTAGAGAGCTGAGCTAGTCAGACAACTCTTCTTCTCTTTCACCTGAGACAAAATAAGTGTGATTAGTGGAGGAAATGTCCCCTTGAGCACTCAGTTTTCTTTTTCTACCTTTGCCCCCTTCTACTTTCTTTTTTGGCTTGGCATTTGCTGGGAATGCTGCACATGGAGCTGACTCAAGCTGCTTGTGAAACTGGAAGGGAAAGGAGCTCTTAACAGCATCCAAAGCTCCACTTGCAGCACAGAGCTCCCAAGCTGCTGCTCACCCTCACCTGTCCCCTCCTGCAACAGCAGCCAGAGCCCAGAAACATGGGACAGCCTTGGACAGGAGGCACACTTCCATATCAATAGCACCTTGGATGTGTGGGGTTTTTTTTCCCCCACTTCCCAACCTTTTTAATGATAAAGGACACAGTTTCTCCTCAGAATACCACAAAAGATCCATTTGCCATCAGAATGCCAGTGTGCCCAGAACAGTTCCACTAGGCTTAGGCTCTAAAGCCCACTCTGCATCCCACACATCCCAGCTGCAGGATTCCTGAGTGACCACATCCACATTTGTACCCAGCAGCAACACATCTTAGTTAGCTCCAAACTGCTCCAGGAGGAAAAGAGCTTGAAGAAGGTGGCATGAGCAGAGAGGTGGCAAGTCATCATTCATTCAGAAGCACACTATTTTTATAGCCCAACTCTGCAGTCTGTGCCTAGAGCAGCAGGCACTGCTTTGGGAAATTCCTGGAGGAAGGCAATTTGCAAAGGAAAAGGAGGTGGGAAGCAAGAAAAGTCCTACACATACATATATATATGTGTGTATATGTATATATATATCTATATCAAGATGGGGAAGCTACTAGGTGCCAAATTCTGCCACCTGAGACAAAACAACTCTCACCTTACTATTAGGATGTTCTGCTGAAGCCAAGGAGATGATGATGAGAAGTCTAATGCTGACCATTCCAAACATGCAGGGAGCAACCAATCCAACAAAGGATCACATCCATCCATCTCTCCATCCCTCAACATCCATCTCTGCAAAGTCCCAGAGGAAAAACAGACAAGGGGCAAGCAGGAGGACACCTCACTGACTCCACTCCAGAGGGAATGCAGTAAGAGCACCAAGGCTGAAGGTGAATGGCTAAGGGAGATGTGGGATGGCAAGGAAGAGATTGCTGGAAGCACTTGCTGAAGCTGCAAACAAGGGTGTGCTGGGAGCAAATCCAAGAGGGATAATGCTTGGACTCCTGGGCTGGGGTGCTCNGAGGGGGGTGCTCGAGAGGGAGAAGAGGGAGAAGAGGGAGAAGAGGGAGAAGAGGGAGAAGAGGTGAGAGGAGAGGAAAAGGCAAGAGAAGAGAAAGAAGGAGAGGTAGAGAAGCAAAGGAGAGAGAAAAAATGAGACAAATGGGAGGGCAAACAAAAGGAAAAAGAAATAAATATAAAAAGAAGAAAAAAATCCCTTCCAAACTGCAGAGCTGCTCAGTAATGCTGTGTTCCTTAGGCAGCCCAGAAGCAGTGGCCAGTGCCTCTTGCAGCTGCACCAAGGGCAACTCCTCCACAGGAGACTCAACTTGCATCTTGAAAGATGTGTTGTGGATGAAAAAGCAAAAAAAAAGGCACCTAGAAACTTGATCTTTGTAATCAAATGAGGAAAACTCGCCTGTGATCTATTAATACTTCTGTCCTCCTGCAGAGAGAGGATAAAAAGTTCTTGAAGAGGCTTCCAAACCTCCCTTTCCCTGTCACACCAGGGACCACGAGCTCCAAACTTCACTGGCAGAAGCTTGAGGGAAGAAAGGCAAGCTCATCCTCTCATGTCCTTGCTGCCATGAGGGAAGGGACAGGCACAGCTTTCCTGCCTAAAAACACAGAGCCAGAGTGCATCCTTGGCAGCTGGAACATCAGGACACACAGCTTCAACCACGGACTGGAGCAGGGTGGAAGCCTTCCCCTTGCACTGAAGCTACTGGGGAGGATGGAAACAGCAGGGGAGAGGAAGGAGAGAGGGGAAGGAGAGAGAGGAAGGAGAGAGAGGAAGGAGAGAGAGGAGAGAGAAAGAGAAGAAAAGGAGAGAGGAAGAAGAAGAGAAATGGGAGGACACACAAGAGAAAAAAGAAAGAAATCTAAAAAGAAAAACTCCTCGAGCTTAAGCAGGCTGGAGAAGGCAGGAGGTTTGTGCAAAAGTGCACAAACAAACAAGCATTGGCAGAAGAATGTCTGGAGCAGAGAGCTCCAGAGGCTTTGGAAAGAGGTGGGTGTGGGAATGCAATCTTTCTGCTCTGGCACAGACCCAGGCATGAATAGAGGAGGAAAAGCTACCTCCACGGGCTTGTTATCCTTTCTTGGGCACAGGGAATGCTTGGTGAACCCACTTGGAAAGGTTTATCCTTTCTTCCTTCTCTCTAGTGTACATCTCTCCTCTTTTAGCTTCCAACCATCACCCCTTGAGCTGTCCCAACAGCTCCTGCTAACAACTCTCTCCCCATCTTTCTCCTAGAAGAAGGTCTACTAGGAGAGAGAAAACATCATTTTTCACTGTGTACAACACA
>VWZO01018167.1:0-51435 GCA_013396975.1 Bucco capensis | reverse complement strand
GGAAGGAGAGAGAGGAAGGAGAGAGAGGAAGGAGAGAGAGGAAGGAGAGAGAGGAAGGAGAGAGAGAGAGAAGAAAAGGAGAGAGGAAGAAGAAGAGAAATGGGAGGACACACAAGAGAAAAAAGAAAGAAATCTAAAAAGAAAAACTCCTCGAGCTTAAGCAGGCTGGAGAAGGCAGGAGGTTTGTGCAAAAGTGCACAAACAAACAAGCATTGGCAGAAGAATGTCTGGAGCAGAGAGCTCCAGAGGCTTTGGAAAGAGGTGGGTGTGGGAATGCAATCTTTCTGCTCTGGCACAGACCCAGGCATGAATAGAGGAGGAAAAGCTACCTCCACGGGCTTGTTATCCTTTCTTGGGCACAGGGAATGCTTGGTGAACCCACTTGGAAAGGTTTATCCTTTCTTCCTTCTCTCTAGTGTACATCTCTCCTCTTTTAGCTTCCAACCATCACCCCTTGAGCTGTCCCAACAGCTCCTGCTAACAACTCTCTCCCCATCTTTCTCCTAGAAGAAGGTCTACTAGGAGAGAGAAAACATCATTTTTCACTGTGTACAACACAGAACACAACAGATTTGTTGGGAAAAAACACATCTAGCAAGGCATGATTGAAAAGAAGAGTGCCTCAGGAACATCAGATGTGCTTTCCAGGAGCCTGAGGTCTGGATGCAAAGGAAGGAGCAAGTGCCTCCTCCAGGAGCACCAACACCTAGGCTGATGGCAAAGTCACCTGGGAAACCATCACTCAATTATGGATAAAGGACAATGAAGCTGGGGAAGGCTCTAGAGCACAAGGAGCAGCTGAAGAACTGGGCTTGGTTAGCCTGCAGAAAAAGGATGCTCAGGATAAACCTTCTTGCTGTCTCCAACTCCCTGACAGGAGGTTAGAATGAGGTGGGGATTGGTCTCTTCTCCCAAGGAACAAGTGACAGGACCAAGAGGAAATGGCCTCAAATTGTGCCAGGAGAGGTTTAGGTTGGATATTAGGAACAATTTCTTTCCCCAAAGGGTTGTCCAAGTCTGTCCCAGGCAGTGCTGGAGTCAGTAGCCCTGGAGATGGGTCAGTGGTGAGCTAGCAGTGCTGGGATCACACTTGGACTTGCTGACATCTTCTAGCTCTCTTCCCTTCCAAACAAAATGATTTTATGCTGAATGTCTCTAATCTAGTCTGGCTTGGTCTTGGCAAGCCCCAAAGCATCTCCCTGAGGAGCAGGATCCTGCTTCACTTTCACCCCTCAGCTCCTCCCTGAAGTTGGCTGCAGAAACAATCTCTGTCCAGGGAACATTCCTGCTTTGCTGGAGAAAAGCTCACCCTAAGTTACCTCTAGGTTACCTCCCAACCAAGTCCTGCTCTGGAACATCCTCCTGAGATGCTCCCACAAACCCTGAGTGCAGGGAGAGCAATTCCTTGTCCGTGTGGGCTTGGTAGAGCAGAGCCTGAGCTTGCTCCCAGAGGAGCAGAGGGAGAACACTCAGCTCCCTGAGAATGAATAGCTCAACAAATGAGTGATTAAGAATTTAACTAGCCAAATCCCAGGAGAGAAGCACTGAAGCTTATGAAAAAGGAATTGGAAATTGCTCCTTTCTAGGGAAAAGACACTAAGTGCCAGCACTGGGCTTCCTCCCTGGGTTAGGAGAACATGGCTATGGGGCCACTGGGAAGTTAATAGTTCAGAGAGAAGACTCCATTTGGCCATCAAGGGAAAGTGCTAGGCTTAGAGCATCATAAAGGCTGGAAAAGACCTCTAAGATCATCCAGACCAAGCATCTACCTAGCACCACCAGGTCACTAAGTACAACATCTCCATGTCTTTTTGATCCAGGGATGGTGACTCCACTCTCAGCCAATGCCTAACAACTCACTGTGCCTTAACCTCCCCTGGTGCAAATCCAGGCCACATCCTCCTTGGAGTAACTCACCAACCCATCCTCTGGGTTTGAACTGACTGCCTAACATCAAACCCAGCAGCTCAGGAGCCACATCAACAGCTCTCAGGTCAATCCCCTGCTGGGAGATGCCAGCCCTTTTTTGGGGTTGAAGTGGTTGATGATGCTAAGAGCATGGTGTAGTGCCTGGTCCCTGGCTGTGTGGGCATCTAGAGAGGTACAGGAGAGCCTGCAGAGCCACATTGCCTGCAGACACAGAGGGAAAACACCTACAGGAGACATAGAATCCTAGCCTGGTTTGGGTTGGAAGGGAGCTCTGGAGCTCATCTAGTCCAACCCCCCTGCAGTGGCCAGGGACATCCCCAACTAGAGCAGCTTGCCCAGAGCCCTGGCAAGCCTCACCTGCAATGCCTCCAGGGATGGGAACTCAACCACCTCCCTGGGCAACCTGGGCCAGTGTTCCACCACCCTCATAGTGAGGAACTTCTTCCAGTCTAAATCTACTCTTCTCCAATTTCAAACCCTTGCCCCTTGTCCTCTCCCTGCAGGCCTTTGCAAACAGGCCCTCTGCAGCCTGCTTGGAAGTTCCCTTTAGGTCCTGGAAGGTCACTAGTAGTTCCCCTGAAGCCTTCTCTTCTCCAGGCTGAACAATCCCAGCTCCCTCAGCCTGTCCTCAGAGCAGAGGTGTTCTGAGCATTCTCATGGACCTGCTCCATCAGCTCCATGTTCTTTGTGTGTTGAGGGCTGCTTCTCTCCTGCTAGTGACAGTCACACACAGGCACTGGGCTTGCTTCTCCAACCTCTGCTTGGAAAGCATCACCTAATGACACCACTAGTTTGGGTGGAAAAGGACCTTTTCAAGCCATCTAGCCCAACCCTCTGCACTGAGCAGGGAGAGCAGCTTGCTCCCAGCCCCAACCATCCAAACCTGCAGGGATGAATGGGACATGTCCCAGCTCTCTGTGGAGCACACTTCATGCCCTCTGTGCCACTGTTGTGCCTTTGAACAACTCAAGCTCTGCGACTCAAGGAGCAGCTTTGCCTTCAGAGAGGAGTTTCCTGACCAAGACACTCAAGTCCCCTGAGGAAGTTCTTTCACTAAGCCATGGCCCTAAGGAGAGCATCTAGATGTTTCTTCAGCCCCTCCAGGGATGGAGACTCCAATACCTCCCTAGGCAGCTTATTCCAAGCCTGAACAATCACTTCAGGGTAGAAATTCCTCCTGCTATCTCATCTAAACCTCCCCTGGTGCAATTTGAAGGCATTTCCTCTTGTCCTCTCCCTGGAAGCAGAAGGGTAAGGGAATCTTGGGAATCTCTGCAGAGATGTAGAGACAGACTCCAGCCAGCTCATCTCCCAGGTGTGCCACATTCCAACACCAACGGGTGCCTACGGAGAGGATGGAGACTCCCTTGGGAGAAGGAAAAGCTGAGGGTGATGGGAACAAGATCTTCTTAGGGAGAGTCCACAAGAGGAACATTTCTAACAGTCAGCCACTGGAATAATCTCCTCAGGGAAATGCTGGAGTGCTCACCATTGGACACTTGGAAGACCTTAAGTCTTTTCCAACCTTAATGGCTTTCTGATTATTATTGACCTTTTTGCCTAACTTCCCAGCTACATGACAGGAAGGCATTTTATCTCAGGAGGGATTTTCCACCTGGCACAAAATGGAGCTGAAGAGTTCAACAGAGAGAGTTACTCAAGGAAGACAAAGAGAAGCAGCAAGCACACTAATTCCAATTTACACTTGGCAAACAGAAAGCCACCAGAAAGATTTCTGTGGATCCACATATGTAGACTAATGCACATTATCCTCTTTGGCCTCCATCCACCTCTCTGCACTGTTTGCTCTGGGATTTTCTGGAAGCTCTGCTCTCCAGCTCTTGCTGAAAGCTGAGCTCTCCTTCTTAACCTCTGATCCAACACTTAGTGAAGCTCTTCCTGAGGCTACAGTCACCATTTCCACAGGCAGACTCATTTATTTGCTCAGTCCAGCTGTTGGAGTATCCCACAATCCCAGCATGGTTTGGAAGGGAGCTCTGGGGATCATCCAGTGCATCACATCCCTCCTGCTCCAGCAGCTTGCCCAGCATCACCTCCAGGTGCACTGGCAATCTCTGCACACAAGGAGACTCCCCAAGCTCTCTGGGCAGCCTGGGCCAGGGCTCTGCACCTCACACTAAACAAGTTTCTCCTCCTGGGATCCAGTTTGTGCCCACTGTACCATCCCTGGGCACCCCTGAGCAGAGTTTCACACCCACAGCTTCTCCACAGGCTGGGAATGTGACTTGAAAGAAGTGCTCCAAGCTCTGGGACTCCACTCCTGCTTTCCAGACCTGAGGAATGGCAGCATGGGCTTGCTGCTTCAAGAGAGAAGAGGTTTAGCAGCCCCAGCAGCATCCTCCTCCACCTGCTGCTAGCTCCAGACAGGCTATTGACAGCAAACTGCTGGGACACATTTGTTTCCCTGAGGAAACAGGACAAGAAGCATTGCCTGTTACAGTGGAATAAGGAAAACATGTGAGGAGAAAAGCAAGCCCAAAGAGTGGGGAAGTGTTCCCAAGCTCCACTTTCATTCCTCAGCAGGCTTTGCTTAGAGCTCAGATTGCTTCTCTCAGCACTCCTTAGGTTTCCTCTTCTTTTAGCTAAGCAGAGGCACTGAAAGGTTGAGGTGCCTGCAGTTTGTCCTGCTGCTCCTCTCAGCTGCAGAGCAGGGGAATTGTCCCTAAAAACAGAGCTCTGCAGGACACAGATCACCTCTTTCTGTGCCTTCAGACCTCCCTCACTTCAAAACACAAGCTCCTGAAGCAAAAGGAAAACAGTTGGAAGATGAGAGTAAATGACATCTGCCCAGGGACAGATCTGTGCTGCACTCTGGCAATTCTCCTCAGCTTTAGACTTGGAATGTTTCTTGTTTAAGTTCATAAAACTGAGTAAGTAGCAGAAGAGCCAACCTCAAATGCCTCTGAGAAGCAGCCAGCCCATTAAAAGAGGAAGGATCTTGCTCATAAAACCACACCACAACTCCCCACAAGCTCCACATCTCCAAGCAGCAGCAGCAGCACAGCTGAGTCCTCCTCAATGCTTTGTTACAGCACTGCTCTCCCAAAAAAAGGTCTTCATCCAGAGACCTCCAACCATCTACCTCTCCCAGTTCAGGGAAAAAGCCAAACCATGTGCTTGTTCCTTCCTCCTCTCTCTGCTGCTCCAGCAGCCTGGCAGGCACAAGAGTTTCATGCAAGCATCTCACTCCCAGTAATGTTGTGCTCCAGCTGCTGCTGAAGGAACAAAAGAGACCAAAGGGAGTAAAAAGCACATTTTTCCCCCTCTGCTTGGTCATCTCCAGCTCTAAAGTGCAGCACTAATGAGATGAGACAAATTCTCACCCTTCCCACATCTAAGATGGACTAAGAAGACCTTAGCCCAGCATCCTCACCAGTTCACATCCCAAATTTCCTCCAGCTTTGTCTCCATCACAAGCACATTACCAATCATCCATGAGATGAAGAACTGACCACAGGCTCCTCTTTTTCAGGACACCATAAGTTCCCAGTTCACACACACTGTGCAGAGCACAGAAAGGATAAATCCCACTCAAGGACTCACTGCCAGCTGAAGATCCTAGAGCCAGAGAGGGAGAAATGTGTCCTCTTCAGTTGATCTCTTGCACATCAAGGCCCAGAGGTGAAGAGTTTCACCACAAGTTGGTTTGGATATCAAAATTGGCATTCTTTCTTTTATCCAAAGGTCTTCACTGTCTTGTGGGGAGAATACAGAAACTCCTCTTTCCAGTGTCAGCAGCAGGAGCTCTGAGCTGCTTCCTGAGACCTCTAGAATACAAGAGCTTTGTGGGTCAAGATGAGTTACCATCAGGGGCAAGAGAGACTCAGCTTGGGCAAAAACTAATGTAACTGATTGCCAATCAAATCAGAGAAGGATAATGAGAAATAAACCTACATCTTAGCACTCTCTAGCTCCATCCTCCCCTCTTCCTGGGCTCAGCTTCACTCCTCAATTCTCTATCTCCTACCCACCAGGGTATAACTAGTCTACCCTAGGTAAATACCAGGGTAAACTAGGTATCTGCTCCCAGATCATCTCCATCTCAGTGCTGCTCTAGTTGCAGATGTCCCTGCTGACTGCAGGGACCAGATGACCTTCCAAGGTCCCTTCCCACCCAAACCAGTCTGGGATTGCACGGCAGTTCTTCCAGAATCCATGTGCCTAGGATTCTTTTTGTCATCCACACCACTGGTTGGAGTATTGAGGATGTTTTGGGTTCCATTCAAAGGTGAAAATGAATGCTACATTTCAGGGCCATCTCCTCTCCCATCTCACACTCACCCTGAAATGAGCCAGGGAAATTACACTGGAAGTTTGCAAGGGAATGCAAATCAGGTTCAGTGTGAGCATGAGATGAAAATGATGATTTAAAGGCACTTCAAAAGATAATTGAAAGCTGATTAATCTCCACTTTGTTTCATGTCTCTCCTCCCTTTGTGCCCTGAAAGCCAGCACAGCTTCCTTGCCACACAAGTGCCTTTCCAGAACCTCTTTCTCTGAGCTAACTTGAGCACTTCAAAAGAGCAGAATTACACCAGCAGCTGCAAGATTTCACCTGCACATTGGAAGTTCCAACTGCCAGCAATACCCCATTCTCTGCCCATCTCTGCAGCTCTCTCAGCTGCTGCAGCCAGAGGGATGCTCCAGTCAGTGCAGCACAGCTCCATCCTGCCTACAGCAGCATCTTTTCCTAGGGAGGGCATGAGGCTTTAGGGCACGACCCATCCTTGTCTGATCTTGTCTTACTATTAGGATGTTCTGCTGAAGCCAAGGAGATGATGATGAAAAGTCTAATGCTGACCATTCTGAACATGCAGGGAGCAACCAATCCAACAAAGGATCACATCCATCCATCTCTCCATCCCTCAACATCCATCTCTGCAAAGTCCCAGAGGAAAAACAGACAAGGGGCAAGCAGGAGGACACCTCACTGACTCCACTCGAGAGGGAAAGCAGTAAGAGCACCAAGGCTGAAGGTGAATGGCTAAGGGAGATGTGGGATGGCAAGGAAGAGATTGCTGGAAGCACTTGCTGAAGCTGCAAACAAGGGTGTGCTGGGAGCAAATCCAAGAGGGATAATGCTTGGACTCCTGGGCTGGGGTGCTCCTCTAGCCAAGTGAGCAACCTCAGGTGCTACTGCAAGGCTTCTTTCCTCTGCTGGTAGGAAAAGAAACAGGGAAGAAAGAGGGGAGAGAGAGGGGAGAGAGAGGGGAGAGAGAGATCTCCATCCACAGAATGGCCACAAAATGAGGTCATTTGGCCAAGTTTCTGAGCTCTTGCAGCTGAATCCTGAAGAAAGGGAGGGAAGGAATGCCCTGCTTTGGTTTGCAACTCACACATCCCTGTGTAGACACAGAGAGAGCAGCAGGCCAGCAGTCAATCAAACAAAGACATCAGACAGAATGCAGAGTGCAGAGCAGGCCACATCAGTCAAGCTGTTAGCAGCTCTCATGTTCCCATCCTCACAAGGATCTGAAAGGAACAGAATGTCTGACTAATGGGATAAATTCCCTCAATAATGAAGGCTTTTTTTCTGCTCCAGCATCCCAGCACGTGGGCAGATGTAGCAGTGTGGGGGTTTCCTTCCCAGGGAACATCAGCTCCAGCTACTAAGAAGGCATCAGAGCAGAGGGGCACTGTCAGTCCATCTTCAGTCCCTTGTTCCCTGCTCCAATTAGTCTGCAAAGCTGCTCTGAGCACTCTTATCCTGCCTTCCTCTACCTTCCCTTCCCTACTCCTACCTGCACGTGGGGCACAACAACTCCAGGAACACTCCAGGCTGGGAAAGCTGGCCATTGGAAAAGGACCTGGAGATGTTGGTCAACAGCAGCTGGAGGTGAGGCAGCAGCATCCTGGCTTGGAGCAGCATTAGTGTGGCAGCAGGACCAGGGCAGGGATTGTCCTCCTGGGTTTAGCACTGGGGAGGTCACAGCTCCAATCCTGGGCTCAGCTTTGGGCTCCTCACTCCCAGAAGGACATTGAGGTGCTGGAGTGTGTGCAGAGAAGGGCAAGGAAGCTGGGGAAGGCTCTAGAGCACAAGTGTGCTGAGAAGACTGGGGTTGGTTAGGCTGGAGAAGAGGAGGCTCAGGGGAGACCTTCTCCCTCTCCAACTCCTTGCAAAGAGCTTGGAGTGGGATGGGTTTGCTCTCTTCTCCTAGGTCACTAGTGATAGGACAAGAGGAAACAGCCTCAAGTTGCACCAGGGAAGGTTCAGTTTGGGTATTAGGAACAATTTGGTTAGACATTGGCCCAGGCTGCCTGGGGAGTGCTGGAATCACCATTCCTGGAAGGATTGCAAAGCCCTGGAGCTGTGGTGCTGAGGAACATGGCTTAGTGGTGAGCTGGCAGTGCTGGGGAAGGCTGGGACTGGATGATGTGAGTAATTCCATGAGCAAGGAGCACCTTGTTGCTATTGCTGGCAGCAGGGAAGCAGAGGCAGGAGCAGAGCAGTGAGGATGCAGAGAGGACAGTGCAGCAAACATCTGCTCTGGGGAGCAGGAATCCAAACTGCTGTGTCACTTGCATTTCTGCCTCTGGCCAAGCAAAGCCACACAGTGCCTCCTGGCTCCACAGCCCAGAGCCACTGGAGAAGGGGATGCCTCTGAACAGACATTTACACTGGCTTTAAAAAGCAGATTATTATTTCACCAGCAGAAGTTGATAGGGAGCCTTGGAAAAACAAAATCTCTCCTCTTTGACAAACTGATTTTCTTCCTCCCCAGCAAATGAGTTCAGCTTCCTTGCAGCAGAGGCTGTGGCTCAAAAATGCAAGGGAGAAATGAATCCCAGAAGCATTACAAACCTTCCTCTGCAAAGCTGTAAATGGATTATCCCTCCATTAATATCTCACTAAACAGCACCACTTTAGAAGCAATCCTTCTTCTCTGGCTCACAACATAAAAGCCACATGCTATTTTCCTCCATCAATCCTCTGGCTGTTCCAAGCTCAGGCTACAAAAGAGGACAAGAAAGGCTTGGGAGCATCCTGGAAGCAGCTTTAGGGATGCTAGCACCAGTGGTTTCCTGTCCTCTGTGCTGGAGGAGATGGTCAAGCTGTGCTCAGGAGTGGCAGATTGCTCCACTAGAGATTTAGTGCTGCCACCAGCTTGTGTCTGCTAGTGATGGAGAGGACAAAAAGAGCTCTTAATGGCCTTTTCTGCATGGAGCTGTTGGCTCTCCTGCTAGAGAGGAAGCAAGCAGAGAGAGAAGGAAGATCACATTTTAGCAGGGCCTGTTGGGACAGGAAAAGGGGGATGGTTTGAAACTGAAAGGAATACTTGATACTGAAGGTAGATACTGCTCAGAGAGGTGGGAGGTGGATGTCCCATCCCAGCTCAGGTTGTGTGGGGCTCTGAGCATCCTGCTCTAGGTGCAGATGTCCCTGCTGAGTGCAGGGAGTTGGGCTAGATGAGCTTGGAAGGTTCCTCCTCACCCTTGGTTCCCAGAGTTCCCAAGGCACCACACATCCTTGCAAATGCTGCCCACACCTCTGCCATGCATCCAGCTCTGTCTGTAGCCCAGAAACCACACTTATTTATTCCCAATGAGAATTCCACTTACAGCACCCAATGATTCCGAGGGGCTAACAACAAAGATGCTGCTTTGGGTCCAACATGGCTTGGTTTCAGAGCCATTTGCAACACAAGTTGTGGAGTGCTCCAAGACAGGGCTGGCTGCCAACAGGGAGCTGTGCTGCAGCTGAGCAGGCAGCAGCTCAACCCAAACAAAAAAGAGCTCAACAGGAAAACTGGGGGGGAGAGGGAGGGCTGAGGGAGACACACAGACCAACAGGAGAATGCCAGTGCTGGCAAAGAAAACCCTAAAGCCACAACAAACATTCCTAGCAAGGAAAGGAGCACAGCTCCCTGCAGAAGCTGCTGGCTTGCAGTGTGTGCCCATTGTGCCACCCCTGAGCAGAGTGTGGCCCCAGCCTCTTGCCCCCTGCACCCTTCAGCTCTTGCTCAGCATGGAGCAGCTCCCCTCTGGCTCTGCTCTCAAGCCACAGATGCTCCAGTGCCCTCAGCATCTTGCTGGACTCTCTGCACTAGCTCCTTGTCTCTCTGGAGCTGGAGAAGCCCAGAATGCTCCAGCTGTGGCCTCACTAAGGCAAAGTAGAAGGGGAGGAGAAGCTCCTCACACTCCTCTTCCTGCACTCCAGGAGCCCATTGAGGGCACTTTGCTGGTTGATCCCAGCCTTTCCTAACACTCAACCAAGCTAGTCCTCACCTCTTTGGTCTTCTGAGAGTTTATTTTCCCTTCTGTCATGGCATCTTTTAACTCCTGTTTGAGCCCCAGGCCTAGCCAGTAGAGAAGAACAAAGCTGCAATGAAGCATAGACTCATTTGCCTCTTCTTCCTCTCCCTAGCAAGGGTTGGCAAGGAAGAAAAAAACCTTCTCAGTTAGAGCCTGAGCTGCTCTTTCATGTTCTGTCCCTGCTCCTCACTTGGCATTCAACATACTCCCAGCTCCACCACATTGCAGGGTCACTCCACAAGAGTTCTCCAGCACCTCAGAGCATCACTTTCTCCCTCAGGGATAATGTGCCATGAAAAGCAAGCAAAGCAATCACGTGCTGAGCATTTCAGCTTGCACACTAAGCAAAGCAAGGCCTCTGTGGGATGCCACTCAGCAGCCTCACCTCCTGCCACCCCTGAGTGGCAAGGGAGTGCTCCAGATGTACTACATCCTTTTCCACTTGCCTTGCTGACAGCTGCCTGCATTTCTGTTGGTAATCATGTTCTCCAGCATCCCAGTGACCTGTTGAGGTGCAACTGGGGGCATGTGACAAACTGCCATGCTCTGGAATAGTAATGTCCCAGGGAGGAGAGGTTACAGGAGATGTTTTCATGGACAGACACAGCTTGGGGCTTGCACTTGGCAAGCCAGGACTTCAGAGTGGGCCTGACCTACTCATGAAGGAAGCTCTTTAATGACTGGAATGAATGACATTTAAGCTTGGAGTTAAGGACACCATCCTTCAATTCCAACTAACAGCCATGCCAGCAGCAGCTCTCTGTTGGCAGAACTAAGCAAACACCAAGGATGGAGACTGCAGCACTGCCCTGGGCAGCCTGGCACAATGCTTAACCACTCCTTCAGGGAACAAATTGTTCCTAATATCCAACCTGAACCATGCCTGGCACAACTTGAGGCCATTTCCTCTTGTCCTAGCACTAGTTACCTGGGAGAAGAGACCAAACTCCAGCAGATGGAGGAGGAGGGGGACAAAAGTTCTATGAAGGATGTGCTAGAGCTGAGACTAAGCCAAAACACAGGTTCAGATTTCAGGCTCTTCAGAGAGCACAGGATTGCTAACAAATGTGATGAGCCAAGCTTTCCTTCTCTCCATCACACTCCCAGCCGTGGGCATGCTTCTCAAACTTTGGATGCTCACAGTTAGGAAAGCCAGCTGTGCACAGAAGTCATCTCAAGCTCCTGTGTCCAAGCAGAGTGGTTCCCCAAGCCTTGTCTGAGCTCAGCCAGCCCACTGCTCTCTCTCCTGTGTCTGGTGGCAGCTGACTCCTGCAGCCATTTGTCACCAGCCCAAGCGCTCGCCGATCCATCAGGGCTCCAATTCCTCTGACATCTCCTCTGGGAATTGTGGCAAACATTCCTGGGCTGCATCTGAGGACTGCAGGGAGGGGAATGGCTGCCTCCAGGTTGACATGATGAAGAAAGGTTAAGCTCTTCAGCTCAGCAGCCTCTCAGCAAGATTCATTGTGACTCCCTTGGCGACACGGCCAGGCTCTCCTCCTGAAGCCATCAGGGAGTTGACATTTGTCTTCTGTGTGGCTCCCAGACTTAGGTTTTCCTCTCTTCTCATTACCCCTGAAGGGTGATTACATTTCCTGTGGAGGATCACTGGTGATACATCACACTTGAGGGGCTGGTTCCCCCCCCCTCCTCTTAATGGGAACCTGTGGTTACTTCATCTTTCTGCCTCCTTGAACACCAATCCTCCCACAAGCCGTGTGTGTTAGCCACCAGCCTCCCACCAAGCAAGAATAATGGCATCCTCCTCCTGAAGCTCCTTCACAGTAAATTATCTTCAGTTAGGGAAGACAATTTGCTGGCTGAAGCCTCAGCAGAGGCAGCCAGGGGATGGTACAGCACAGCCCTGTCTGCCCCACCATTGATCGCAAGGAAACCTCAGCTTGAATGCCTAGCCATGAAAAACAGCTCTTGGGATGGTGCCTGGCTGCACACAGACAGGAGGGAAGGGACAGGCTTCTCTTTCCTCATCACTTGCTCATTGCTTTTGTTCTTGTTGGGTTTTTTCCTCTCCCAAGTAACCACTGGCACCAGAGGTCTGGAGCAGCAGCCACAAGCTGGGTCAGAAGCTAAGTCACGGGACTCACACTGCACTGTAGAAAGCAAGGATTATTTCTTATTTGATCTGGTTTTCCTTCTCTTTCTCTTTGTAAAACAAAGTCAAGGCATCTACCAGTCCTTTCCAAGTCCATCTTTCTGACAGCTGAAGCAAGAAGTGCCCCAGCATAAGCAAATGCCACCCTGGTCCTCCAGGAGAAGACTTCTCTGTCCCTGCTCTCCCAAAGCTTCATGGCACTCCAGGCTTTGGGCAGGGCACTGAATTCCAAGACAACCTGACGGAATGAGTTCTCTGAATCCACGAGCTCCAGGCCAAGCATTTAAAAGCCTTGGATGAGAAAGGATGCTTGGCAAAAACATGCAGACAGATCCCAAGACATAAACAGAGCACCGAGGTCTCCATCCAGACCAAAACCTTCTGGCTTCTGCTCATTTTTGCCATCCCTGAGCTCACCAGGAGAAAGAAGCTGGAGCAGAACTGCTGGATGTTCAGAATTGCTAAAATGCTCTGATAAAGGTCTTTTTTCCCCAAAAAAGATGTTCACATTCACTCAGTTCATGGCAATCTGGAATGGGCAAGGAAGCTGGGGAAGGCTCTAGAGCACAAGTGTGCTGAGGAGCAGCTGAGGGAACTGGGCTTGGTTAGGCTGGAGAAGAGGAGGCTCAGGGGAGACCTTCTCCCTCTCCAGCTCCTTGCAAAGAGCTTGGAGTGAGATGGGTTTGCTCTCTTCTCCTAGGTCACTAGTGATAGGACAAGAGGAAACAACCTCAAGTTGCATCAGGGAAGGTTCAGTTTGGATATTAAGAACAATTTGGTTAGACATTGGCCCAGGCTGCCCGGGGCAGTGCTGGAGTCAGCATCCCTGGAGAGATTGCAAAGCCCTGGAGCTGTGGTGCTTAGTGGTGAGCTGGCAGTATTGGTTTACAGTTGGGCTGGATGATCTTCAAGGTCTCTTCCAACCTTAGTGATTCCATGATTTGATATAGTCACACTCTCCTGCAACAGCTGAAGCTCAGGAGTCCAGCAGGATGCCGTTTTTGGGGTGAGATCTGCAAGGAATTCACTCCAAGGTACCTATTCCTCACTTGGATTTTTAACAGCAGGGACATCAAAATGAAGCCAATCCATTTTTCCCCCCTTTACTGTCTCCATGCTGCCTTTTCAGGGTATTTTTAGTGGTTCTGATTAAAAATTTACCTCTGCATTCCCACTGAGGACACACAGTGCCTTGCTGGATTACAGCTGGCTGTGCTTTGCTCAGCCTTCCAAAATCACTCCAAAGGGATGAGTGCAAGCTGTCCCAGCCAGACCCACAGCACTAGGGAGTGACTGAGGAGCTCTGCTGGTCATTCCTGCACCTCTGAATTACAACAAGTCACTCTAACCTCTCCTGGAACAAGACAATTCTCTTGGAATTAAGCCTAGGCAGCAGAGTCCAAAGGCTTTGGAGAGCAGAGCAAATGACTTACATGGTTTATGTCATCCTCACTTCCATTATCTACACACACTCTGCTCTGAGAGGAAAGGGCAAAGTAACCATTATGGGATAGCCTTTCTCTATAACTCTTTTTTTAATGAGCTAGATAATCTCCTTGGAATTACTGAGGGTTTTTAATGAGCCATTTCAAACGATTTCTCTTGCTGTTATTAGAGAACTACAATATCCCTTCCCAACACTCCAGGAGTGTCACTAGCCAAACTCTTCAGACAGGAAGGTGAGAAATGTTTCCTCAGCTAGCTGGCTCTGTGCTGAGGGAGAGCTTCATGGCTTCAGAGGACAACACCTGGGCAAGTCCTATTGCTGTGTGACACTTCCCAGGGAGCACTCACCTTCCCATCCATTGGCACAAGTCACAGAAGGAATCTTTGTGGACAAAGAAATGCTCTTCTGAACGGGATGTGTTGCAGACCAGAGCAACAGGGTCAACTAGAGATGTAGGAAGAAAACAACTACAGGTCTTGGAGCACAACAGGAAACATCTCCCCAACCTCTTCAGGAACCACTGCAGCCAACTTTGCTACTTCACCTTTCCACAGCACCAAAAAAAGCCTCCAAGAAGAGAAACTCTCTTAACACACACTGCTAGGACCTTGGGCAGCCAGCAGCATAGTTACTTCTTGATCTGGAAAGAGCAAATTGAGCATCTAAGCTAGCTGAGAGCTGGCAGAGTGTGAGAGAACTGCACAGCAAACCTGAGCACCCAGGAGAGATTGTTCAACAGCACCAAGAAGTGTCAGAAAGAGAGGAACAAGGTGGAGTTTTGACTCCTGTTGAACATCACGAGCAGCCCTGGCATGTCGAGTAAAGGTGTGCTAGTGAATCAGGACTAGAGAAAGGAAGGAAGAGAACAAGCAGACAAACTCTGAAGAGCAGGACTGGAGATCAGCTGTGCCATGGATGAGAATAGCATGCACTGGGAGATGGACTGAGCAAGGCAGTTGGCCACTGCTGCTGCAGTTAACTGATTCATTGTGCTCTGAACACCAGGAGCTCAACACTGGAACAGAAAAGAATGCTTTCAAGTGAAAATATTTACTTCTCTAAGTGTTGCAAAAACACTGTGGAGCTCAGCAATGAAATGTGCAAGGATTGAGAAGCTTTGGGATGCAGAAGTGAAAAAGAAAAGTGAAAACTTCCACTTACTTTGGATGGGTGAACTCATCCAGGAGGACAACCTCTTCTATCAGGTCTCCAGCCACCCTTCGAGCCAGCTCATGGAAGTCCCTCTGGGAGTAGGTGTCAGCAGGCAGCCAGAAGGAGATGTCATTGATCACAGGAGGATGTCTGCTGAGGGGCTGAGGAGAGCACAACACACACACCTTGAGCAGGAGATGGCATTGAGCACAGGAGGATGTGTGCTGAGGGGCTGAGGAGAGCACAACACACACACCTTGAGCAGGAGATGGCATTGAGCACAGGAGGATGTGTGCTGAGGGGCTGAGGAGAGCACAACACACACACCTTGAGCAGGAGATGGCATTGAGCACAGGAGGATGTGTGCTGAGGGGCTGAGGAGAGCACAACACACACACCTTGAGCAGGAGATGGCATTGAGCACAGGAGGATGTGTGCTGAGGGGCTGAGGAGAGCACAACACACACACCTTGAGCAGGAGATGGCATTGAGCACAGGAGGATGTGTGCTGAGGGGCTGAGGAGAGCACAACACACACACCTTGAGCAGGAGATGGCATTGAGCACAGGAGGATGTGTGCTGAGGGGCTGAGGAGAGCACAACACACACACCTTGAGCAGGAGATGGCATTGAGCACAGGAGGATGTGTGCTGAGGGGCTGAGGAGAGCACAACACACACACCTTGAGCAGGAGATGGCATTGAGCACAGGAGGATGTGTGCTGAGGGGCTGAGGAGAGCACAACACACACACCTTGAGCAGGAGATGCCATTGAGCACAGGAGGATGCGTGCTGAGGGGCTGAGGAGAGCACAACACACACACCTTGAGCAGGAGATGCCATTGAGCACAGGAGGATGTCTGCTGAGGGGCTGAGGAGAGCACAACACACACACCTTGAGCAGGAGATGCCATTGAGCACAGGAGGATGCGTGCTGAGGGGCTGAGGAGAGCACAACACACACACCTTGAGCAGGAGATGCCATTGAGCACAGGAGGAGCTCTGCCTCCTGAGGGGCTGAGGAGAGCACAACACAACTGCTCTGCCCTTGGGGAGCACACAGCACATGGGCTGAAATGCTTTTGGAAGTGCAGGCTGAGCTCAGAAACAAGAGAGAGCTGAGCTAGGGATACTTTTATTACCATCAGAGAATCATGAAGAGACCTTGAAGCTCCTCAAGTGCAACCATCCCTATCACCCACTCCCAATCACTTGGATTCATTCCTTCAGAGCAAAGAACTTGGTTGCTTTGCTACACAAGCAGAGCCTGAATGCACTTTGGGAGCAGAGCTGCTTAAGAAGAGATCATTTTAGCATCATTTAGCATTTTTGCACTCTTTCCAAGGGTTTTCTTACAGCTTCAGGATTTCTAGTCACATTCATGGCTCTGTGTTTTAGATCATTCTTATCTAACACAAGATTTGCACTGTCCAAGCCTTATCAACAGTCACCTTCTCCCCAAAAGCTTACAGGAGGAAGCACACTTGGGCTTAAAACACTCTTAAATTGTTACTAACAAAATCAGGAAGAGAAGGAGAAACAAAACAAGAGACTTATTGACTTCTCAGTCGTAGTGAAGCTTCAGAGCTTGCTTTTGCTGAGCTGTTTCCCCCTTTGCAGAGGATCCAGCCTGCCTCTCATCCCCTCTAGGGTCATGCCATCTCTTACTTCTGCCTTCCCCTAAGGCCCTGCAGTTGAAATAAATCCTTCAGAAGATGATTGTTGGGGTCTGCAGGAGAAAACATCTTCTCTCCTACATTCCAGATGTGAGTAACTTCTTTGCTCAGATGTCTGACAGCTGCTGTGTACACCTTGCTCTATCTCACTCCAAAATGTAATCCTTGCCTAGGAATGCTTTATGATGGAGTGAAATCCTAAGTGAGTGTGTGCTAAAGCAATAAAGCTGCTCAAAAGGCAAATTTACAGCCTGCTGATTTACTCAAGCCCCTGTTCTGTACAGTGTAAACCACTCAATAAATGTCTGCTAAGGAAGAGAAGGCAAGTTCTACATTAATAACACCCCCCCAGGGAGGAAAAGGGGGAAGCACAGATGATTAGCCAACTTGTTCAAGGGATAAGCTTGGCAAGTGAACCAAATTAAAGCAGCCCCAAACTGGCACAATAAAGCCATCAGAGAAGAGCTTTTGATAAAGCACTAATAAGGCATGGAGTGGAAACACTTCCTCTGCTCTATGGAAGTCACAAATAGCCATGGGTTGGACTTGAGGAGCTTAGAGGTCTCTTCCAACCTTAAGGATTCTGTGAGGCTACTCCTCAGCTCACAACCTGTGTGAAGGGTAAATGAAGTTGTAAGGCTGCAGGCTTCTCCTGGATCCTCACCTCATCCCTGCCTACCACTACACTGACTATGGAAAACCCTTCAAAGCTTGAGGGAACGACCTCCCAGCTCCAGGATATCCAATACTAAGCCTAAAAGCAGGATCACTCCCATCTGGAGAGCAGCCTACTTTCAGTCCCACAGCAGAAAAATCATGACCTGTTGAAGCAACTCAGTAACCTCCTCAANTGAGGGGCTGAGGAGAGCACAACACACACACCTTGAGCAGGAGATGCCATTGAGCACAGGAGGATGTGTGCTGAGGGGCTGAGGAGAGCACAACACACACACCTTGAGCAGGAGATGCCATTGAGCACAGGAGGATGTGTGCTGAGGGGCTGAGGAGAGCACAACACACACACCTTGAGCAGGAGATGCCATTGAGCACAGGAGGATGTGTGCTGAGGGGCTGAGGAGAGCACAACACACACACCTTGAGCAGGAGATGCCATTGAGCACAGGAGGAGCTCTGCCTCCTGAGGGGCTGAGGAGAGCACAACACAACTGCTCTGCCCTTGGGGAGCACACAGCACATGGGCTGAAATGCTTTTGGAAGTGCAGGCTGAGCTCAGAAACAAGAGAGAGCTGAGCTAGGGATACTTTTATTACCATCAGAGAATCATGAAGAGACCTTGAAGCTCCTCAAGTGCAACCATCCCTATCACCCACTCCCAATCACTTGGATTCATTCCTTCAGAGCAAAGAACTTGGTTGCTTTGCTACACAAGCAGAGCCTGAATGCACTTTGGGAGCAGAGCTGCTTAAGAAGAGATCATTTTAGCATCATTTAGCATTTTTGCACTCTTTCCAAGGGTTTTCTTACAGCTTCAGGATTTCTAGTCACATTCATGGCTCTGTGTTTTAGATCATTCTTATCTAACACAAGATTTGCACTGTCCAAGCCTTATCAACAGTCACCTTCTCCCCAAAAGCTTACAGGAGGAAGCACACTTGGGCTTAAAACACTCTTAAATTGTTACTAACAAAATCAGGAAGAGAAGGAGAAACAAAACAAGAGACTTATTGACTTCTCAGTCGTAGTGAAGCTTCAGAGCTTGCTTTTGCTGAGCTGTTTCCCCCTTTGCAGAGGATCCAGCCTGCCTCTCATCCCCTCTAGGGTCATGCCATCTCTTACTTCTGCCTTCCCCTAAGGCCCTGCAGTTGAAATAAATCCTTCAGAAGATGATTGTTGGGGTCTGCAGGAGAAAACATCTTCTCTCCTACATTCCAGATGTGAGTAACTTCTTTGCTCAGATGTCTGACAGCTGCTGTGTACACCTTGCTCTATCTCACTCCAAAATGTAATCCCTGCCTAGGAATGCTTTATGATGGAGTGAAATCCTAAGTGAGTGTGTGCTAAAGCAATAAAGCTGCTCAAAAGGCAAATTTACAGCCTGCTGATTTACTCAAGCCCCTGTTCTGTACAGTGTAAACCACTCAATAAATGTCTGCTAAGGAAGAGAAGGCAAGTTCTACATTAATAACACCCCCCCAGGGAGGAAAAGGGGGAAGCACAGATGATTAGCCAACTTGTTCAAGGGATAAGCTTGGCAAGTGAACCAAATTAAAGCAGCCCCAAACTGGCACAATAAAGCCATCAGAGAAGAGCTTTTGATAAAGCACTAATAAGGCATGGAGTGGAAACACTTCCTCTGCTCTATGGAAGTCACAAATAGCCATGGGTTGGACTTGAGGAGCTTAGAGGTCTCTTCCAACCTTAAGGATTCTGTGAGGCTACTCCTCAGCTCACAACCTGTGTGAAGGGTAAATGAAGTTGTAAGCCTGCAGGCTTCTCCTGGATCCTCACCTCATCCCTGCCTACCACTACACTGACTATGGAAAACCCTTCAAAGCTTGAGGGAACGACCTCCCAGCTCCAGGATATCCAATACTAAGCCTAAAAGCAGGATCACTCCCATCTGGAGAGCAGCCTACTTTCAGTCCCACAGCAGAAAAATCATGACCTGTTGAAGCAACTCAGTAACCTCCTCAAGCCCAAAGGCAGCAGAGTGTCCACAACAGAGAGAGAGCAGCAGGATCCTGTCAGCCCCATGGAAACATCCCTCCTGTTCCCCCTTCCAGTGACAGGGACACAAGGGCTCAGACCTAGCAGATGGACCTGCAACAGTCTGATTTACACTCTCAGGCTCAGCAGTTAGTCCAAAGATGGAAGGAACTGTAGGGTTTGTCCTATTCCTTGTTCCTCGCACAAGAGACCAGGTACAGCTCCACATAATTCCCTCATCTTCCTACATCTTCCCAGGCTTAGGAGCTCCTCTGGGAAATGCTCCTGTAAATCATCATAAAACATCTGTGCTCTCTAGGAAATGCAAAGATCCCAAGTACAGCATTGCTCCTGATTTCCAGTGCCACTACACTAGTTGAGCTTCCTCTTCCAGCTGGGGAAACTGCTTGAGCTCCAAGACCTCTTGGTGAAATCAAGCACTTCAGAGCAGTCAACTGCACTTCTTTCTCCCTCCCCTTAAGTACTAAATTCACACAAATCAGGACAAAAGCAATCCCAAACCACCAGGCTGGTGATAAAAGCAGTGCCTACCCTCAAAGAGCAGTAGGCAAGCTCCAAAGAAACAGAACTGCAAGGCTCTAGTGCCTTCTCCAGCACTCAGAAGAGGGAGCAAAGCCTTTCATCTTCCCTTTCAGGCAGGCCCTGAGCATTCCTAAAGCCACATTCTTGTTCAAGAACCCTCAGAGGCAGAGAACTAAGCTGAGGAGAGAGCCAGCCCCAAAAGCACATCAACCATTTATCTCTGCAATGACCAAATGTAGAGAACATCTCCATCTCTACCCAAAAATCAGGTGCTGCTTTAACACCATCCCTTATCTTACAGGGATCAGGAAGTGGGTTCAGCAGCCCCAGGTTCCATGGGGGAATAATGCTGCAGCCTGGATTTCAGGCATGTGCAGGAGCAATCCTCAGAAGAGGTGATTCCTTCCCATTGTTCAGCTGTTAGCTCATTCCCAAAGCAGCACTGACTTGCCACATGTTGGCTGGGCCATGTGTCTCTCACTTCAGCAAGCTGAAGGAAATTAAGGCTGGAGAGAAGGGTATGAGGGCTCTTCCCAACTGTGCCTTCTGTTGCCTGGCTATTCTCTGGAGCCTCATTCATATTCTGATCAGAGAAGTGGTAGCTGAAAAGCAGGGAGTTTATTAACACCCTCTGCTTCCCAAGTTCACACACACACACACATCCCCCAGACTGCTCTGCCCAGCCTTCAGCTCCTAGGGAACCTCTAGAGCTGAGCTAAGGGTGAGGCAGAGGATAACTGGAGGGCTTGAGGCATCCTTGGAGACACCCCTTGCTCTAAAGCATCCTTTCAGAGCCCCCTCACTCTAAAGCATCCTTTCAGAGACCCCTTAAAGCATCCTTTCAGAGCCCCCTCACTCTAAAGCATCCTTTCAGAGACCCCTTGCTCAACAGCTCTTTGCCAGACACAGCTTGTGTGTGTAAACAAACATTTAAACAGCTCTCAGGTAAATTCACTTCTGATAAAACTTATCCTTTGACCCCAAACTGGGGAAAAGAGAGCATATTTCCTCCTGCTTTTAAGACATCTCAGGTTGCTCTCCCCCCCCCTCTTTCTATTTGCAGAGCAGACACCTGAAGACACAGAAGTGCTTCAGCACCTTCTCAAGAGGCATTTCTCCTTACATCAGATGCACAGAGCTCAGGTCAGGGCCAAAGGCTAAAGCCCAAAATAGCTGCTGTGCCATCTCTCTAGCCAGAATTCTATTCACCACACACTGTAATTCAACCAATATTGGAATAATCTTGGCAAAACCCTAAGCTTCTGGCTCCATCCTTTTGCAGACAGCAAACTCTGAACATCTCTGCAGTTGGTTTCCATAGCTTCACCTAACCAACACAAAATGTATTGGTGGTTTAGATCTCCAGCTTTACTCCTCATTTCCTGTGAGTTCCAGCATGTCTATATCTCCAGCTCCCTGCTGGAAACTGCTCCATGGCTTCTTCCAGCCCTTTGCTCCATCAGTTGGGATGCACTGCAGGTCAGGATCTCTGCAGCAGCACAGTTCCTCATTGCTTGAGAGAATCCAGCTGCAAGTGGGCAAGGTTTGGAGAGCAGAGCAGAGCAACAGAGAAGCTTCTGGAGGGCTAGGGCTGTTTGGGCTAAGCAAACATTTCAGTACTGTCAGGTGTGCTTTGGCTTGCACTGGCATTGGCCTGCAAAAGCACAAAGAGAGCAGCAGCAAAGTGATTTTACTGACACAAAGTGCACGCTGCTGCAGCAGCATTTGGAACTGGAAATTCAGTGTTTATTTATCTCCATCAGGTTGGGCTGAGCTCCAAACTCAGCCAAAGCTACAGTTGCTCCCTTGGGTTTAAAGCCAAACTGGACACTGAGTTTCTGCCACTTGGTTCCAACTTTCCAGGCAGGAAAAAACCCCTTGTGATCTTGCCTCTTTCAGTGGTTTTTAAGCAGGTAACATTCCTTTCTTATGTTGAAGTGTTTGAACTGCATGCAAGGACAATAGCAAACAGGTCTGGGAAGATCTGGAGAGCCCAGTTTGAAATCTACAGGACACAGCTAGAGCCTCAGGAGCCTTTGGGTCTCAGGAGTGTTGCCAGTTGGGTTTCACTTGGGATGTCACCACTGGCATCGAAGTGACAACAAGCACAGCTCTAGCTCTCCAGCCACTCTTCTCCTTTCTTCTCTAGGCCTTGATTTTGTGCTCAATGACTTCTGGACTCTTTCCTTCTTTCCTCCAGGACTGAGGTTGTACAGAAGCAAGACTCCCAGTTAGCCAAGGTTCCTCTTTCCACCCATCCCTCCCTGAGCCATGAGCTTCCCCTTGTGCTGCTCACACTTGCAGGTCCCAGGGCTGTGCCAACTCTCTCCAGAGGCAAAGCTACCTCACAGAGCTTCTTCCTCCCATCTTTGCTCAGTCACTTCTGGGTTTCTCCTGCCTCCAAAAAAACAAGTGCTGCTTGCCCAGTGCTGCTGAGGGCATGGGACAACCCTGAGAAGTGGATCAGGGAACTGAGGCAGCTTTAGGGAAGCACCCACCTGCCAGTGCAGCCACATCAACAGCATCTTGTGCACACTGTGTGCCTCTAGCCATCTCCATACTGCTCCCAATGCCCAAAGCACAGCTCTTCTCTCTTCTCTAACTTGGTCTTAACTCAGTGGTTTGGTTTTTTCTGGTCTCCAGTCTTTCATTTCCTCTTTGCTTCTTCCCTTCCCATGTTTTCAGCCAACTGCCTTTAGGTGAGAAGAGCAATTCCAGTCCTGTTCACCTCTCAGCTCTCGATGCCTTTTCTCTCCCCAAGTGTTGCTCAGCAAGAGCAGCCTCACAGATTTAGCACAGGAAGCTTGGCCTTTGTCAGATGCAACTCTTAGTGCTTCCAACAGCCCCTTGGAAAGCTTCCTCTGCTTCAGCCCTGCCAGGTGCTGATCACTCTCAGTGGGATCCCAGATCTCTGCTCTGAAACTACTGAGATGTTTGCCTGAGCTCAGCAACCATCCCATGGATTTCAAGAGGACTAACTCACAAGTTTAAAGCTCAGCATGTGCTTCAGTACTTTGCCTGTCTGAGTGCTCAGGTTCCTGGAGCTTCAGTGGCAGCACCAGCTCCAGAGGTTTCAAGCTACAACATCCTGATGAGAGAACACTTGATGATCAAGTGATTTCTAACCCAAGCCTGCAGCATCTCCACCAGCAAAGATCTTTTTGCCTTCATCCCGTGGCTATCTAACACTAAAAAAAAACCCCAGGAGTTTCCCAATGTTGTGCAGAGCATCCAGCCAGACCTGAGATGATCTACAGCCCTGGAGAGGTTTTATTGATGTTCACTTCAGGTGATCTACATAAAACACACCAGAAACTCAACCCCTCCAAAGCTAGGCCAATAAAGTGTTTATGCTACACCATCATCTCTTCTCCCTCCACACTTTCTATATCTCCAATTACAGTACAGCTAATTAGACCATAAATCACAGTTGAGGCTGTACCTCATTTGTTCAGGCACCCAAGCTAAATTTCCATGCTAATGGGTGGGTATTTGCCTTTAATAGATGCACTATTAAGGAGTAAACATAATAAATGAATAACCATTTCAGCGTGGACTTATCTGGATGAAAAAGAGCTGAAAAATGGAGCAGCCAGCGAATCTATTTGCTTTTTACATTGGAAAATAAAGCTCATCACAGGCTAGGAAGATGAATATCAATTATCTGGAGTTGCACACTGAGGGGGAGAACAGACAGAGCCACCCTGGAACTGGGCAAACTGCTTGGCTTACACACAAGATGCTCTCCTTCTCAAGCATGGAGTAAAGGAGATGAGCAGATGAAACCATCTTGGTCTAAGTTTCCCCTTGGATCCTGCCAGTGCCTTTGAGTCTCAGCATCTTGTAAAGCTTAGGATGAGCTCTATGCCTGCCACAATGAGGGAGGTGGATGCCCAGGGATGAGCAATGCCTCAGAGGACTGATCCTAAATCTTTTACCTGGAATTTGATCCTCTGGCAGATGTGAGGCACAGTGAACTGCTTGAGGAAGCGCTCGTCCTCGCTCCAGAAGAGCCTGATGTCAGGAATCTCATACAGGATCATGGCCAGCCTCTCCAAGCCCAGGCCAAAAGCCCAGCCAATCTTATCCTCAGCACCAGCTGCAACACACAAACAAACAAGAGAGACTCAAGAGCTTAACCTCAGCACAGGGAAAAGTGCTGCTAAGAAATGCTCACTGTTTACTAAGGGAAAATAAATAGGCAAGGTGAAGTGGCAAGGCAGAAAAACCAAAGGCTCCAGGATGGAAGTCCTAAGAAACAGAGGACTGAGTGTGAACTCCAAAGGTTCACTGCTTGGAGCTAAGCTGAGCTTGGACACCTACAACCCCTGCTCCATTACCAGTTTGCTGTTGAGGTGTTTGTGGAGAAGGCATAGTGACTACACAGCATGGCACTGACGTGTTTGGGAGTGATTGGGAACTCTGGCTCCAGGTATAAACCAGAACCTGCTTCCAAGCTGAAATACTCCAATAGAGAAAAGGAATTCTGTTCTTAGAAGCTTCTAAGATGTGAACAATCCAGGAAGCTTCATATGGTTTTAATAATCCTAGAAACCTACAGAATATACCCAAATCTTTAGGCATCACAGCTATGGAAACTGCAATAGTGTTGCTTTCCCAAACTTCCAGTTTATCTTTCTTAGATCAACTCCTGCCTCAGTAACTAAACTTCTCTTAGTTTCAGAGATGCCAGACACTCATCTACTCATGGATGTTTCTGTGGAGTGATTAACACAACCCAGCCCTTCCTCCAGAGGCCAAATAGCACATGGACTGATTGATATCCAACAGCCACTGCTTCATCTCCACAGAGGCATTAAAGCTGACACCCCTAAAGATGCCAGCTTAAGTATCAGTGTTCATTAATTCACAGAATTACACACAATCCCACCATGCTTTGGGTTGGAAGGGAGCTCTGGGGATCATCCAGTGCATCCTCCCTGCTCCAGCAGCCTCACCTTGCCCAGCATCCCCTCCAGGGGCCTTGGCAATCTCTGCACACCAGGAGACTCCCCAAGCTCTCTGGGCAGCCTGGGCCAGGGCTCTGCACCTCACACCAAACAAGTTTCTCCTGCTGGGATCCAGTTTGTGCCCATTGTGCCATCCCTGGGCACCCCTGAGCAGAGTGTGGCCCCAGCCTCTTGCCCCCTGCACCCTTCAGCTCTTGCTCAGCATGGAGCAGCTCCCCTCTGGCTCTGCTCTCAGCCCCAGGCCTCTCAGCCTCTCCTCCTGCCACAGATGCTCCAGTGCCTTTCCAGTTCCTTTCAGTGCAGAGGCCAGGGGTTGGTGATTCTCCTTCCCCACATTAGTGATGATTCCTTGTAGATGAGACAGGAAAAAAAATAACAGCTAAGGCAGATGAGCACAATGGCTGGGAGGTTGTGCTAGAAACAGGTTGACACAACTTTTTTGTTCTCCACTTCAGTCACACTTATTTTCTATCCCTGCTGCCTTTTATTTCAGATTTTTTTTTTTGCTACTCCTGGTAAAGCTGCCCCAAAAAAAAAAAAATCCTTCTTTTAATAGAGGCTAAATTGGGTCTGCAAATTGTTCTGCTCAGCAGTAGCTGAGAAAGGCAGAGAAATGAAGCTGTGCTCTTGAGCTGAGCAGCATACAACAGGCTTGAAGGCAAGGTGTGCTCCACAAAATGCCCCAAATGAAGAGACTCAAGGCACGTGCAGCTGAAAGCAAAGATCTGCTTTCCACCTCCTGCTTTCAGCCCAAAGCATGGCTGATAATTCAGGAACCAAACTGGAGGAGAAGCAGACTAGATGTTGTACTTGAAGCTGTGCAGAAGGTCAGTTATAGGCACAATGAACATGTGTCTCTTGACCCAAGCCACCAGAAATGCTTGAAAGAAAGATTTCTACCCACATTTGAGCTCTGTGATTAATGAACAAGGCTCTGAAAAACACCTTCTGCAAAACACATGCTTATGGCTCGAGGCTAGGAAGGCACAATCTACATGAGGGCCACAGCAATGAGGTGAATTGGGTTTGTCTGTGCTAAAAAATAAGCCATGTTAAGCTATTTCCTGCTTGAGACAAAATCTGGTGTGTTGGGAGTCAAAGGTTTTGCATGGAGATCAAAAATCCTGAAGGTGTGAGTCTAAGAGAGAAGAGCTCCAAGTGCCAGGTCAAGTGGTTAGGATGTGAAGGAAAGGAGACCAAAGAGCTCAAAGTTTCTTCAAGGCATCACTCATCAACTACAGACAATTTGCTGTCCTAATTCATGCCAAAACCCTGGAGTTGTCTCCTTGGCTCTACCTGCAGGCTCAGGCACTGCATGGGAGAAAAGTGATGGCAAGAGATGCAGCAGCACTCAAATCTACACTTCTCTCTAGCAAAATGGCCTGAGTACACCCACCCAAGCCCAGAGGGAATGACACTGATAGCAAAGGAGAAGAAGCCTACAAGCAGATGCTTTCCCCTCAGGGACTCATAGCCTGGCAAGATAGCACTGCTGCTTTGCATGCTCAAAGTACACCTTAGATGTAGTCTGCTCTCTCTCTCTCTCCTAGCAAGGTGTTGTCTGAAAGAGTTCACTCCAACAGCACCCACACCACAAGAGCTTTCTTCTTGAAATTGGAGGAGGAGGAGATTTTCCTCAGAGAAAATACCCAAAAGACTGCCACACAGGTGATGGTTGGACTCAATCCCAGAGCTCTTCTCCAGCCACAATGCTTCTCTAAAGCAATCCAACTTCCACAGAGAAGATTATTCATCTGCTTTTCTTTCTGGAAGAAATGACTATCTTAAGAATCATCATTTATCTTGCTCAGCTGAAAAACTGCAATTTAAACCTCCTTATTAAAGAGATTTCTTCCTCCTCCCCCCTCCAAAAAGCCACTAGGTCTGTAACTAATGGTCCTGTTCCACAGTTGGTAATTAATCTGTTGTTCCTTTTGGAAAGGTAATGCCACTGACACTTAAAGAAATGAGTGATAAAAGAAATATTAGAGCCTCTAATTCTGTCATCCCTGAGCAATGACAATTAATGAAATCCCATTTTCCACTGGGGGTTTATTTTTAGGCACAAAGATAAAGGAGCTGCTGTGCTTGTAAGATTCACTCCCATAATCAAGTTGTGGCTCTTACAGCTATCAGAAATGTAATTAAAAGAAGACTCTTCCTAGAAAATCAACCTACAGAGAGCTTTTAATTACATCTTGTTTCCTCTGCAGTTTGGAAGTTGACAGCAATTGCTGGAGAAACTCCCAACTGTCTCTGGCAAGTTGGGCTCTGCTCTCATTTAGAGAGCTCCAGCTCTGACCTCTTGGCAAGAGAGAAGCTCAACTGCACCACCAGTTAGATTTTACAGGACAGATACTAATTAGGTTGTTATTTTGTCCCTGGGTAAGTTTGCAGTGACCTCTCCAAAACAAAGAAAGAGCTAGCAAGTCACTAGCAACTGTCTCTTCTTGCCTTGCCCAGCATGGTGAGGTTGGAAGGGAGCTCTGGAGAGCATCTAGGCCAAGTGCCTGCTAAAGCAGGGTCACCTAGGAGCACAATACTGCAGGGACATGCTCACACTTAACATCCTCACTTTGTAGGGCTTCTCCCACGTTACCAAAGGGCCAAAATGCCCAATTACACAAGAGATTAGACTTCCCACAGGATTCTCTAACAGCTTGAGCTTCACACCCTACACAACCCATGCAGTCCCTGCAAAGCAAGGAGTATTTCTGGCCTTCTTCCCTTTGATCTTTTTAACATCAATTATTTGGCTTTGACTTTAATAGTAGGGCAAGCAGGAATAGAGCAATTTCACAGCACAATCCTGCTAGCAAGAATGGATTCTGATGAAAACAAACAATAAAAGCCAGGTCCTCTCTCAGTTGGTCAGCACTCACTGCCTGCACTTGGCTACTATCACCATGTTCTCCTGCTGAATCTCTGACAGGAGAGGCACAAGCTACATGTCTACCACCAAAAGAGAAAGAGAAGCTTAAAGTGAATTTGGGTGGATGTTAATCCCCAGAAATAGCAGGAATTGCCAAATCAACTCACAGGTAGCTAAATCCACCCAGACCTAAGGGATTACACATTGCAACTCCTCCCTTGTTAATAAGGGATTGGAGCAGTGATGATGCCAAGCAAGGAGACCTCACCATCTGCCTGCTCTCAGATCCCTAGGCAATTCCACAGGAAGAGCTCAGAATTCTCCAGCAGTGAAGCAGCCACAGCCTAGAGACTCAGGTTCATGAGGCATTGCTCTAACACACTTCTTGGGGTTTTTCCCTGCAAGCATCAAGCCCTGGGCAAGTGCTAACAATTCATCTTGCCTTAGAAAGGAGGAAATTGGGGGCATTGCCTCAAAGAAAGCAAATCATTCAGTCAACAGCACAGCTCAGAGTTGGAGTTCTCAACTTCAGCACAAGCTCCTGTGCTCTGCTCCAACTTTGGGAAGCTCCTGAGCTTCAACAACTTCAAATGTCATCAAGCACTAAAGTGCAACTAGATAAATCAAGGTCTCCTTGGATAATTATCCCATCAAGCTTGCTTTCAGCAGAATTGATGGAATTGCCCCACACCAGGTAAGGCAGGATATGCTCTGAGGCTTCAATTCATGGAAATCTTCCCTATTTTGGGTTGTCACAAGAGCAGCTGAAGCTCTTCTGCCAAACTGAGACACACTCACCACCAGCAGATTTCAGGCCATGTTTATTTTGAGCCCTCCAAAACCCAGGGAAATAAAGAAATGCTTTGCCACCTATCAATACAATCAGCTGTTATTCATGCCATGAGGTTTTCACAGGAAAAAACGAGTATAAAACCTCTATTTCAAATTAAAATAAATCTCAATTATTAGGCTTCTAGGCTCCTGTAAAGAAGCTCAACTCTGAAGCAGGTTTGGGGTTTATTGTGCAGTCAATTGGCCAGAGCTGGAACTTGCACATGAGAGGCAGAACAAAAGATGACTGAGCACAGGATGGGAAACAGAATGAGAGGGGAAAAAAGGGGGGAGAAAAATCCATTTGCACAGCCTGGGCTGCATAAGAAGCTCAGCTGGTGTGCAAGAGGATAAAAGCTCTACCAGCACTGACACTCTGCCAAGTCAGAGCAGATGAGAGCTGAGCTGTCATTAGCCACATGGCAAAGGAAACAAAAAATAAAACCAGCCCATAATACTATTAAATAAATCTCATTGACTCCAATTTCCATGCCTGGGCACACAAAAATCTAGCAGTGGCTTCACCAAGAGCTATTGGTGCTTCCACAGGTTGCCTCATCCATGACTGCAGAACTGCTGGAGCTAGCTAGCATCATCCTGAAACAACAGCTCAGAGCACAAGAAATTCACCTCGCTTGAGAGTTCATTAAAAACACCCAAACCCAAGCCAAACCCCCAGCCCAGGGAGGGCAGGAGGATTCCTGCCAAGCTGGGATTTGTATCAGGAGCCACAGCACTGGCTTTGGAAAGCATCACCCCTAAAGAAGTGCAAAAAGCTGCAGGGTTGGAAGCAGACAGAGCAATCCAAGAAGAGCAGAAGCAGGCACTTGTGTTAACCTCACAGGGAAGGAGAATCCAGTAAAACTGCTGGTCATGTTCATCCCTCCTTCTAGCTTTATCACTATCCTCCCAGACTCCCAGAGCCAGCCCTTTCCTCTCCTCTTTGGAGCCACAGACACCTCAGACTCCCAAAGCCAGCTCTTTCCTCTCCTCTTTGGTGCCACAGACACCTCAGACTCCCAAAGCCAGCCCTTTCCTCTCCTCTTTGGTGCCACAGACACCTCAGACTCCCAAAGCCAGCCCTTTCCTCTCCTCTTTGGTGCCACAGACACCTCAGACTCCCAGAGCCAGCCCTTTCCTCTCCTCTTTGGTGCCACAGACACTCCAGGGATGTCTATGTGGCACATGAAGGCTAAAGGGAGACCTCTTGAAGGAGTAACTCAGTTTCTGCTCTGGTCAGGTCAATAGGAAGCTCCAAGGAAGAACAATTTCTCCTCCTCTCCTCCCACAGCAAAGATCTGGAGGATTTCCTCAGTGGCATTAGGGTTAAAGGCTACTGGAGCAAAAGATGGATAAAAAAACCTTCCCCAGGCTACATGCCAACAGCTCCCACTCCTCCCAAGCACCTCTGGAGAGAGAAGGCACCAACTCAGTGTTGCAAAGCTACTCTGCCTGCCTAAATGTGCCCTAAAGGAACACAGCACTAGGAGATGCTTAGAGGAAAGAGTCCTGTGTGGTAGGAAAAGTGCTGATGATGTCAAGTTTGATATCAAGTTTGTTTGCCTGAGCCAGGAAACACACCCTTGGCTCCTCAGCATCACTAGGGAGCTCTTCTGCTTGATCCATTTGCTTGAACACTTGCACCAATTGGAGCTACAAGATTAATCAAAAGTAAGACAAGTGGAAATGATCAATAAGGATTTCAGCATCCCCAAAGCTTCCTGGGGCCTCTCCCAGCAGCAGCAGCAGCACAGGTCTCTCTGGTGAAAGACAGGCACAAGGCTATCAGTCAGCTTGGTAAATGGTGCCTGTCAACAAAAAGCCAGCTCTGATTAGCTCAACAGCAGCAGCCAAATCCATCTGGTGCTCAGTGACCATCCAGAAAGCACTTACAGGCTTCAAGGGACTGAGTTACTCTGGCACATCCTCAAGATATACACAGGAAATCATACTAATCAATTTTTGTCTCCTTTGGCCTCACACCTTAGAGCCAACAACAGTTTGGTGAGGAATTCAGAGCAAAAAGGTGCTGGGAAGAGGGGAAGTTCTGAAGCTAACCTTAAACACAGTGCTCCCAGAGCCATCCTGGCTCTGACTGAGGGAGCTTTGATTGCCCTGACACTAAAGTGTCATGCCCCAGACCCAACAGAAAGCAGCTGCATGTTGCAGCTGGTTTGCCATCACTGCTTTCATCTGCCTGGTGGTTCCCAAACTCACCCAAAAGTTTACTTTTGGGCCTCAGTCCTGCAGGGACTGGACATGACTGCAACTTGAAGATGCTCTGAGAAAGGGAGCAGGAGCAAGACCATAATGATCTGATGAGCACAGTGGAACACACAACTCACCAAAGCACCAAAGGAAAGCTCTGAGAGCCTCTTGGCCACACACAAAAGCAGAGAATGGTTGAGGTGGGAAGGGACCTCCTGAAACCCCCTGGTCCATCTCCTTGGCTCCAGCCAAAGCCAGTTGGCCAGGACTGGGTCCAGCTGGGCTTTGAGACCCTCCACAGGTCAGCATCTCCAGCTGAACTGACCACAACATCTTGTCTTCAAGCTTCTTCATCCTAAACTAAGATCAAGCCAAACAGAGCCTGAACTTGGAAAAAGTCCCTTCCAACCCCCACCATGCTGGGCTTTCCACCTGTAAGAGAAAGCAAACAAAACAGCCTGCAACACCTCCAGCATCCAGGAGCTCTGAAATCCAAACACTCCCATGGATTTCTAGGAGAACACGAGCCATGTGTGCTGATGTGGTGCTCAATCCATCTGCAATGTGTTTCCTCCTCTCTGCAATAGGCTGCTGAGGGTTTTTCCCCTCCACACACACACACAGATCCTCCACTGGGACTCCTAAAGGCAGTCATATTTTAGGCAGCTCCAATTCCACTAAGGAGCAGAGAGATTCTCTTGCAATTTCTTGTTCACAGCTTTATAATTAACCAAGTGCAAACGTTGGCTGTTAGGTTTGATGGAGGTTTCCCCAGGGAGATCAAATCATCTCAAGCAGCAAGAGCTTTCTCTCCTTCTGAATACAATTACAAGAGGGAAGTTCTTTTGATGGCAGGAGAAGCTAGAGCAGCTTGCACAGGATGGGGTCTAGTCAGGTTTGGAATAGCTCCAGACAAGGAGACTCCACAGGCTCCTGGGCAGCCTGGGCCAGTGCTCTGGCACCTGAACTGCAAACAAGTTCCTCCTCAGCTTAATACTAAACCTGCTGTGCTCCAGCTTGCTCCCATTCCCTCTTGTCCTACCATTGGATGCCATGGAGCAGAGCCTGGCTCTCTCCTCCTCACACTCACCCTTCCCATATTTCTAAGCATTGCTGAGGTCTCCTCTCAGTCTCCTCTTGTCCAGGCTGCAGAGACCCAGCTCTCTCAGCCTGTCCTCCTAGGGCACATGCTCCACTCCTTTCAGGATCTTGCTGGCCCTGTGCTGGACTCTCTCCAGCAGCTCCCTAGCCTTCTGCANCTGGGCTCTGTCCTTCAGCCAATTCCCAATCCATGTCACTTCACAGTCTCCCAATCCACACTTCTCAAGTTTGGCAATGAGGATACCATAGGAGACAGTATGGAAAGCTTTGCTAAAGTCGAGAAAAGCCACGTCCACTGCTCAAGTCCCCTCAGCATCTCAGCATCTCAGTATCCCTTCTCTGGAGCCTCTCCAGCAGTTCCCTGTCCTTCTGACCCAGGGGAGCCCAGCACTGGGCACAATCCTCCAGCTGCAGAGCAGAGTGGGAAGAGAAGCTCCCTTTCTTCACCCCTTGAGACTCTAGCACAGCTCATTTATTGCACACATTCCAGTCAATATTTACCTGGAAATCAGACAAATGCCATGTTGGGAGGATGGAAAAAGCTGCTTTTTTGCTCTGAGCATCCTCTCCAGCTGTGAGACAACAGCAAGCCTGTCAATCCACCATCAGTGTCACATAGTGGAAGTGTCTCTGCCCAGGCCCAGGGCATTCTACAGAGAAAGCTTCACACAAGCTCAAGCTTCTCACAGCACAGAACAGAGCCCACTCACAAAATAAAATCCTTTGTGGCAAACCCAAAACAGCAAAAAAAACCCAGAAAAGCATCCCTTCTTTAAATATCTATTTAGCCTCTTGGCCTTCCTGCAGAAAGCTGGGAGAGCACAGCCAATCCCTTGGTGACTTTCCTGATAGCATCTTGCTCCTCAAAGGCTTTAAAATTCCCAAAGAGTCTCGTCCCACTGCACGCAGGCTGCTCCATTTTTGGAGCAGAAGGATTGAAAATAGCCTTCATTAGCTACAGAGGGGGGAAAACCAATCAGAAATGGCAAAGAAAGAGCCTGGCACCTCTGCTCCATCAAGGATGCCTGCAGCAAAGTGCCTGGGGCTGAGCATCCATTGCACAATCCATCAGGATGCATCAGCAGAAATAGCTAACCTCCTCCACTCTGAACACAGAGGCCTGGCCAGCAAGAGAACAGCAAAGGAGGGGAAAAAGAAGAATTAACCATGCTATAACATGTCTTGCTCTCTTTTCCACCAGCTATCCATGCTGTGTTGCCTCCTCTGAAAGCAGACACTGAATCCAAGGCATTCCCATCCTTTCTTAATTAACACTAACCCTGACAAAGTGCTGTTTCAATCCCTTGTCAGCTAGATGGAAATGAGGAGCCCTCTGCTAGCTACAGACTCTGTCCTGAGGCTGCTCAACCATTCCTCAGTCCTGGAAAAACATCATCCCCATGCCAGGAGCCAAAAGAACTGCTAACCCTCCGAATTTCCTCTCTTGATGGTAAATGATGCCTGTCATTTTTATTGCTCTGTAGCTAAAAGGCTACAAAGCAGTGCCCAAGTGCTAGGTTACTGTGCACAGCTCTCCTTGTCTGCTCCTCACCCAATCCCAGCATGGCAGGGCTTGGAAGGGAATGCAGGGAAGCATTCCATGGTTTGCACCCCAGTTGGGTGCTCTGGAGGGTTAAAAATGCCCAAACTCCAGCAGAATCCCAGGGACACAAGCTCCAGTAGAATCCCTGCTGATATCCAGGGACACAACCTGACCAGGTCCAGGCAGGATGAGCTGGGAGTTCTCTGTTATTAAAGCTGACTCTCAGCTTCACCAGGAATTCCTAACAACCCAGGACAAAACAATGAAGTTAAAAATAGAGAATTAGCTCTTTGGAAAGCAAGCTGCAGTCATTAGGCACATGAATTCCAAACTGGAGCCAGTTTGGGCAGGAGATGGGGCGAAGGAAGGGAGAAAAGGGACTGTCTTCCACATGCAGCCATGGGAAATCAAGTACTGGGTGGAGAGATGGCTAAAGATTGGATTAAAATGCTTATTCATTCTCAATTCTTGGGAAATACACAATGAAGGGAGAGAAAGTATTCTGAATGGTTGTTTTTCCAGAACATACATGATGCCTGAGATCCCAAACTTGGACAGATTAGTACATTATGAAGAGATATTAAGGGATTTGGAAGACTTTCCAGTGATGCCAGTGCCATTCGTTCTCAATGTTAATAACCTATTTACATGATAGCAGCTTAATACGCTGTTAATTGCCAGCAATGAAATTACACTGCAATCTGGCATGATTATTAATATTATCAAGGTAAAAAACCCCCACAGCTCCTTGCCCTCATCAGTTAGTCTGTATTTCAGGGAGATCATTAGGAGATCTTTTCTCTCCTAAACAAAGTGTTTAACACTTTCAGAGCTAGGAGAGAGAGAAAAATGCCACAGTTTGAGGCATTCTGGGTAGAAAGGAAACTAAAATATTTCCCCACTAAACAAATTACATAAACACAAGGTTGCAAAAATAAAAAGGAATAAGCATTAACATAAATTGGCTTAGCTGGGTAAGATGGATCAAGTTAGAATAAAGCATGTTTTCAGGCTACATTCATATCCAGGCTACAGTTCTATCCAGAAAGGCACTGAAATAATCCAATTATCAAAGCCCAAAAGCATTTAATAATCACAGGAATAAAGCAGATGAACTAATGAAATGAAAGACTAACAAAGTAGGTCAAGACTAAGGAAAGCAAGAGGTGATGGAAGAGGAGGAGAGTTCCAGCTCCCCACACCATGCTGGCTCAGGGATCACTCCAGAAGAGGTCAACACAGCCACTGCTCATGCCTTGGGGAAGAAATTGTTCCTAATAACCAACCTAAACCTCCCTTGCCACAACTGGAGGTTGTTTGCTCTTCCTCCAAAGCAGTGGAGAGCCAGAAGTGCTGTGCTCCATCTCAGGCTCTGGCCCAGATGGATAACTGCTTCTGCAGGGGAGCAAGGTGATGCTAAGCACTGCTGCTATAGCACAGACACACAGACAAGTATAAAGGGGCCTAGGGACCTGGCATTTCTCTTCAGCAGGTAAAGAAAGAAGGAAGAAGGAGTTATTTAGGCAGAAAAGACAGAAATCCTGTCTTTCTGCCAGGCCTTCCCTCGCTCACCCTGGGATAACTCCAGCACAGCAGCAGATATAAGAGCACAAAGGCAAAGAACTCAACTCTTCATGAAAACTCAGGGTTGGAAAGAGCTCCCAAGTGTTGCAGTGCTGCAGAAGATCATTCTTCAGGAGTTTCTGGCACAGAGAAATCAGGAATGACTGCTTGAGAAAAGAAAAACCCAAGCTCATTGAGTTGTACTCAGTGCCAAGGCCATTTATCAGCAAGCTCCCAATGTCCAGCCTCAGCAATGACAGCAAGTGCAGCAGCAGCCCCTTCTCAGGGACCATCCCAGAATACTGGGGCCAGCTCTGGAGNCCAGTCTAGGATTCTATGATCCTCAGGGAGTGCAAAAGCAGCCAGGATGCACTCAGGCACCATCCTTCCCCTCTCACCATGAGCTTCTGGGCAGGGAGCTGCACTGGAGAGATCAGGAGGCCCAAGACACCTCAGCTTTGAGGTGAGCACATCCCTTGTGCTCTGGGGCTAAGGCTCCTCCATCACTCAGCTTGGCCTTTCCCCTGCACAAGACACCTCCTGCTCTTGCCCTTGGATCTGCCAGCACAGCTCTGGGGCTGCCTGGCCCCTAACTGAGCTCCACCAGCTTGGTGCAGGTGACAGAAAGAACACCTCTCATCTCATGCATCACAGCTGAGGACCAGCTTGAAGGAAAGGAAGAGCCTGGGCAAGGGAAGAGAACAACCAGCTGAGCTCCAGGACCATGTCACTGAGCCTTGGAGAAGGCCATCAGAGCAGAGCCTTCAGCTGAAACATCCCTGGAAGTCTGAGGGCAGGAATGGCCTTGGTGCTGTGCCAAGGCAGCACATGGGGCCCAGCTCTCCCAGGGCTCTTGGAGCATGAGGAGCACCTTCTCCCTCCTCTCTTTTCATTCTGAGTATTGACAAGCTCCAGGAGAGGGGAAACACTCAGCCACTAGCCCCTGATTACACAGCATTTCCTGGACTTGGAGCATGCTGCCTCCAAGGGATGGCAAGCCATGCAGGCAACACAACAGGAGATGAGGAAGATAGATTTTAATCCTCACCCAATATTTCCAGTGCTGCTGCTCCTGACAGCATCTCACAGGCTACACACTCTTGCTATTATTAAATCCTCATTTTCAGCTCTTTTTCCTCCCTCCCAGTTTGATGAATGGTTTCAAATCATGCCTAAAATAGCCCCAGCTATTGATAGCATTGTAATAGTCTGGATGCAAAGCCCAGTTAAGAGCCTTGCTCACAACTGGGGGGGAAGCAGAAATGACTTGCTTGTTCTCTGAGCATTCCCAAAGTCCCTCAGTGTTTCCTCTCTCAGCTCCCCCTCCTCCTGTGCAGCTGGAGCCTCCAGCTCAGCTGTGACACACTCTCCCCTCTGCAGGCATTTTATCTGCTAAAGAAAAAGCTGATGGATAAAGGAAGACTCCAAGGGGATACATTTAACACCAACTCCTACAGCTCTGCTTTCACCCAAGCTTTTCAACATTCCCTTCAACTTGCCTAACCAACTAAAGGGTTTAAATCATTAATGGGACCAAAGCCTTGGCCTAACTGATGCTGAATGCCAGAAGCTAAGCCTGAGGTGAAATAGAGAGCTATGGAAAGGCAGGTTTGGACAAGCTTTGTCATAGCCAGCTTGCTTCATCTCTATTTTCTGCTCTGATCTTGTTTTTCTGCTCATCATGAAGGCTTACATTGCCTTGCCTCCAAAACCTACCAAAGATGCTCCCTCAACATGCAGAAATCCTTGGGCAATTCCTGTCTCCAGAACTCAGTGGCACAGACCTGGGAAAGTTGGGCAGGAGAGGGGATGGCACAGCAGAGCTTTCTGAAGAAGGGCAGTTCAATCCAAGCAATCAAATCAGGATGTGCTTGCTGAATGCCAAAGCTCAATGCCATCCTCCTATCAATTAACTACAGAATGACCTATAAAAACAGCAATTCTTGCTCTCCCCTTTCTTATTGCAGCCACTATTCTTTCCCCGTGTGAAGTGGAGCTCTCTTGGCTCATTCAGAGCTCACAAAAGGGCTCAGCTGCAGAGCTGCACCTTCTCTAATACCTGCACCTCCTCTCTTTTGTGTCCCAAAGAGATGGATGGGAACCTTCCCCAAGTCTCCAAGCATCCTGTCCCTTTCTCCTTCAGGTTGGACAGACTTCTCCTAGCTCTTTGCATTGCCTTTTTTTGCATCCAAGGTTAGCAGAGAGGATTTGCCAGCAGCTCCTTGAGGCTGTCCCAAAGAACACCCAGGAGCAGAGGAGAAGCCTTATCCTCACATATTCTCCAACAGGATGATAAAATCATCCTCAAGAGGTCATCTAGTGCAACCATTTGAGTGCTGACATACTCCAGGTTCTCTTGGGCTGCTCCCTCCACACAGGGGGAGAAAAATCTTTCCTTCCATTAATCATGAAGTTCGTTTTGCCAAGATGCTTTAGAAACAACACTCAAGAAATTGTATGGCTTACAAAGGAAAAAAAAAAACAACCAAACATTTCACTTCAAAATGGCTAAACCAGGTATTTCTGGGACAAGCTCTCCCGAGTATTTCCCTCAGGAACCAGCCAGGCTCTGTTTACAGCTTCCAACCTGCAACAGAAAACTCTCCCAGCTCAGAACAACAGCATCTTGAGGAGAAAATCCCTTAGCAGCCCCGAAGCTTGTCCTGTGAGCTCCTGCTCTCACCTGGAGCACTCTGGGTGTGCTTGGAGGGAGAGCTCCTTCTGCTGAGCCTTTAGCAGCAGCCAAGTCCTCCGAGGGCTATGGATTCTCCTGGCCTCATTAGTGCTGCCAATCCCAAAGGGAAAGCTGAGTGATTGGGAGCACGAGGATGGAGACTCAGACTAATCAATCCAGCTCCCCCTGTTATTCCTTGATGAACACAAGGAAAATAGTCATTTAGTCCAAACCTCAGCCCCCAGAATCTTGTCCCTGGTGAGCTGACCTTTTCTTGCCTGGCCTCCTAAGGCTGAGCAAATATTTGTAGCTGATAGCTCAATGAATTAGCCCCGTGTTGGAGCAGCAAGCTGAGTATGATGTTAGAAAGGCTGAGATGGAACAGACAGAGCAGTAATCTTCAGAGCAGTTCAACAGGAGAGCAAACAAAAGCATCCAGGCCACTCATGCCTTGTCAGCTCATCATGCAACGTCTCCTTGGCCTAATAATGCTTGTGCTCTGCTACAAGCCACTCATTTCTTGCAGCAGCCTTCTAGAAGCAAAGCTGCATCAGCACAACAAGCATCCCCCTCCAACCCTGACATTTCTATTGCATGCTGGGGGGGGAACTCATTGAAATGCAACTAGGAATGCTCTCAGCATGCACAGAGGGAAGCTCGTCCTGTCTCCAGCCAGCAAACCTTGCCATGCTAAGCTGCCAGCTCAGCTGGGAAGGAAATTCCACATCCATTACCTTCAAGGTGCTGTCTTGATTTTTAAAGCAAGCAAGAGGTATTTAGGCAGAGTTCTTAGCTAGAGCAAGCTTTCTTCAGGAAGGGAAAAACTCATAGCTTCATGGATTTCTACATACAAACCCAAACAGCTTTAAGATGCTCTCTGCACTTAGCCCCTGAGGGATACCAAGGGCTGCTGCATGTCCCTTGTTCTGCTAACAGGGTGCAAGATGCTGAGGGGACACAAGGACAAAGCAAGCTGCTCAGCTTGTGCAGAGTGGCAGCTGGCTTCCTGACAACCTGCTCTCCCCACACATCTCTCCAGACCTCCTGGAAACATTTGCCTTGCACAGGACAGGCTAAGGGAGGAGATGAATGACATCTGCAGCTTGTCATCAGACAGGAGGAGTTGTGACACTTGAGCATAGGCTGGAGATGAAGGATGAGATCTCTGAGTAACACAGCCTTGAGGGAAACAAAAAGTCTACAGGCAAAAAGCCCACCCCAGATGCTTGTGATGGTGCAGCTTTAGCCAGGGATTAACACAGCAGCTGCCAGCTGATTCCTGGGCTAAGGGATGGAAACCAAGCTTCAGCAGAACACAAGTCAGACACTTGAAAATGTAGCACTTACCTACTGTAATATATATTACACTTTGCCATGGAATAGAAAAGTCTCCTGACCTTCACCTACAGCTCTGCCATTCATCTCTCCTACCAACACATCTCTTCAAGCCTACACAGTGTCTGTGCAGGGGCAGAATGCTCAATTCATCCTGAAAAGCAAAAGCAGAAGCTGCTGAAAGCACCTCCCTCATCCTCCCAGAGACAAAGGCATGGCCCAGCTGAAAGCACCCAGGAAATCACCAGCTCCAAAGGACAACATCCAAGTGTCAAAGCCAGGGAAGGACCTGCTAGCAGGTTAGCAGGCTGACAGCAAGAGGATTTGTCTCTCTTTCCTAAACAAAGAGCTAACAGAACCATTTACAGCATAACATGATTTTTAAGCAGAGGAAGATTGCCTCAGCTTTGGGCCTTTCTGGGATGTTTCCCCTCTCCCTTTGTAGAGAAGAAAGTGAGCTAGTAACGACAAGATGCAGCTCTCAGAGCAAGTCATCTGCACCATGTGCCACTGCTTTTCTCCTCCACTGCTAACCTAACAAATAGGGGAGAGCTGCTTAACACTTTGCAAGGGTGTAGCACTTCTCCTCACCCCTGGCATCAGTTCTCCCCTTCCCTTGGCTATTAGCAGATCAGTCTGGCAGCAGGCACATGCTGTTCCACCCTGGGCTCCAAGACACAGTGCCTTGGGGCTCCCCTGGGCTCTGGAAGGCAGATGGATTATTCACCTGCTGCAAAGCAAAAAGCAGCTTCACTAATGACCTCCATAGGTCTCCAAGAGATGGGGGATTCTCCCTCTCCCCCCACTCCAGCGAATCAGCTGGACAAAGAATGTATTTCTGCTTAGGAAGAGTGGTGCTGGGAAGGCAGTGAGCAGTGCTAACAGGAAAAGGTTACAAGTATTTCTCATGGATTTGGGTTCAGTTTGGGGCTCCTCACTCCAAGAAGGACTACAAGGAGCTGGATCATGTCCAGAGAAGGCTCTAGAGCACAAAGAGCAGCTGAGGGAACTGGCCTTGGTTAGGCTGGAGAAGAGGAGGCTCAGGGGAGACATTCTCCCTCTCTACAACTCCCTGACAGGAGCTTGGTCTCCTCTCCCCAGAAGAGCCAAAAAGATAAGAAATAGGCTCAAGTTGCACTAGAAGGTGTTTAGGTTGGATATTAGGAAGAATTTCTTCCCCCGAAAGGGTTGTCCAGGCCTGTGCCAGGCAGTGCTGGAGTCAGCATCCCTGCACATGTGCCAAACCCACACAGATGTGACACTTAGGGACATGGTCTAGTGTTAATGGTTGCAAGTCAAGGATCTGAGAGATCTTCTCCAACCTTAATTCCATGGCTCCCAGCCACAGTGAGATCCTTTTGGCACTCAGGGTGCTGCATTGTTGCAAAGGGAAGTGAAGAACACATACCTGGAGTGGGGGGGGAAGGAAGACAGAATGGTTCCTCTGTGCAGAGCAGAGCTGGAATGTGCTCTGGGGAGGAAACATCCTCACTGCACAGAGCAGGAGAATCACCTCAGTGCTTCAGGGTTTGGGGCCAGGGGGTTCACCACAACCCCCTCAAGGTCTGACCCTCCTGCTGGCAGACCTCTTCCCTCATCTCTGGTTCTGCCAGGGAGCAAACATGCTCCTGATCTGTTCATTGATCTACATAACTCCATCCTGCTCCATGACCTCAACACCCACAAAACACTTCCCAGTGCTCTTGGTCCCAGTTCTGGCATGGACTGCCAGCACTGTCACACACAAAGCATCTGCTGGGGGCTCCAAAACTGATGTGGAAGCTCAACAAACCTAGGGCAAGTCACTCTCTGTTTATAACACAGGCAGAGTGAATCAGTCTGATGAATCTTCAGTCAATGGCAAGCAGCTCTGAGTGGTGTCAAATGTTTGTCATGTGCATTTTGGCCACTGGACCATCCAGGGTAAGAAGGCCCAAGCAATCATGGCTTCATCCATTTCAAATCCCAAGAGGTGTAATGAAGTAAAGTTGGCTTAAAAAAAGTGCATCTCCAAGCATCTCCCTACTTCTGTGCTCAACTCTTGGTGGGATGCTCACAGAGGAACAGAAATGGCCTTCTAATCCCTTGATAAATTGCTTCATCAAGTAGCAACTTCCCTAGTTGTCAATTAGTGATGTTCTCAGCAAGTATTTGTTGTCCATCAAGGAGCTGCAGCCCAACAGCAGAGGGAGGAGAAGAAATGACATTGCTGTGGTTAGCATTTGATGTCACCTGCACAGACAGTGCCTGCAGATGGAGGGAAAGGCAATTCCAGCCCTGCTGCCCAGCACAGCTACAAATCCTCTGCTGCAGCTTTGGCCTACACTCAGCTCCTCTCCTCAGCTGCCAGAAGAGTGCAGAAACTACAACTCATCTCCCCACACCACCAAAGAAACCAAAACCAGCACCAAAGAAACCAAAACCAGCACCAAAGAAACCAAAACCAGCACCAAAGAAACCAAAACCAGCACCAAAGAAACCAAAACCAGCACCAAAGAAACCAAAACCAGCACCAAAGAAACCAAAACCAGCACCAAAGAAACCAAAACCAGCACCAAGAAAAGCCCCAAACCATCCTTTTACTGTTTCTTTGGATGTTTTCATCCTTGTACTGTTTCTTTGGACGTTTTGAGAACCAAACCAGTCCTAATCCTCACTACTTACTACACATCTACCAGAACCTAGCACCTGGAGAGATATGGATTGAAAAATCTCATTCCAAACATTTTTGGTTGTTATTAGTGCTTATTTTCCTTTGAAGCTACCTTTTTATTTTCAATTTTAAAGCCTTATTTATGACTTGGAGATCATCTATCCCTGCTTCCTGCAGCAAACCTTCCATTCCCAGCCCATCTCCTTAACAGCATAACCCCTAAAACACTACAAAATGCTTCCTTTTGGTCCTTCAAGAGGGACTGATGAGCACAATGAGAAGCATCAGTGGCTATACAGCAAATCTCACCTCATGGCAAGATAAATGCACTTGTGTCCTGTGGCTGGACAAGCCAGGGAGGAGCCTGGCTGCACAAATATTTATGGAGAGTCACTGAGCTGTGAGGCAGGAGGGGATTCATGGCATGGGGCAGCTGGCCCCTGCTCATTTTTTAGCAGGTAATTGCAGCACAGCCTCCCTCCAACAAGGCATGACTGAAGGATTTGCCTTTTAAATGGGAGAACATGGCAAGGACAGGAATTAAATCAGTCATGCCTCTGCGTGGCAGACAAAGGGAGGAGAGGAGAAACAAGCAGGCAGGCACGATGGTGCAATAAGCCCAGGATTAATCCAAAGGGTGATTAATTCAGTGTCAGATTAACATGGAGAGTGCCAGCTGTAGCAGAGCCTGTCATTTCTCTTTGGGTGTCCATCTTCTTCCCATCTCCTTGGTGGATAAACCTGCAGGAGAGTTAATTGTCACATACATGGCTTTAATCACATTGTCCCCAGTGTTCAGGGGCCTTGCCTTCAGCCAGCCATGACTAATTGTTGTGGTAATTTTTCAATCATTAACAGCCTCACATATGCTGCAGACAAATCCCAGGACAGCCACTAAAGCCCCAGTGGCAAGTGGTGCACACTCCTCCATCAAAGCCTCCTGCCCTCTTCCCCATTACACAGCCATCAATATGCTGCCCTTGGCCTGTGGCAGGGGAGATGAGAGGCACACTTGGCTTGATATTCCTGCCTTTGAGCAAGCAGCACTTCCAAAGGGGTAGGGGGGGAGAGGGAGGGAATGCAAACTCCCATCTGGGATGGCTGACAGGGCTCTTGTTCTCCCTTCAGCCTCCATCCCTGGAGGCACTGCAAAGCTGTGCTGCTGAGAGCCATGGCTCGTGGTGACCTGGCAGTGCTGAGTTAACAGTTGGGCTCCAGGATCTTGAAGGTCTTTTCCAATCGGAAGGATGCTGGGATTCTCTGGAGTGCCCTTTCTGCAGCTTTCAGCAGTATTAGCATCTCCATGGCAACTGCTGGGCCTCAGCTGCTGCTGCAGCAGCATCCCTCCATCCCTCCTCCCCTGCCAGGAGGACAGGGATGTACTGGTGGGACCAGACCTGCCCTGAGGGAATCCTCCACTTGATTGAGGCATTGCTCTCCTCACCTCATCAACACCAGCAAATCAGGTCACCGAAAAACCCAACCTGCTTTTTCCCCTGGACTGGGATAATCACAGGCATTTAACAAGAAATACACAGGCAAGGCAAAAGCTCCACAGCAAAGCCAGAAACAAACCAAGGAGCAGTGCCACAGCACCTTGGAGGAAGCCTCAAGGATTATACCAAAGAGTCCTATCCTGTCCAAGCTAAATGACCCCCCCACCCCAGCTCAGCTGGCAAAGGTTTGCCTCAGGAATGAGAAGAGAGTGACTCTAGTCACCTTCCTGACTTCATTTATGCCCTGAGCTGCACTCCCTGAGGAATACCACAGCCTCCAAGGATTTATTACAGAATCACTAAGGTTGGCAGAGACCTCTAAGCTCATCAAGCCCAACCATCCCTAGCACTGCCACACCACTAACCCATGGCCCTAAGCAGAGCAGCTCAGTGTTTCTCAAACCCTCCAGCACTTCCCTGGGCAGCCTAGGCTAAGCCTTAACAACCCTTTCAGTGAAGAAATGCCTGGGAAAACAGCCTTTGGATGGCAGCTCATGCCATGTATCTCCCTCAGCATGTTCAGGTGCTCTGTGTGCTGCTCACAGTACAGCATCCTCCCAGAGGGTCTGAATGGAGGAAAGGAAAAGCAGAGGAGGTTCTGCAGCATCTTGGCTTTGAAGAAACCACTTGGAAATGAGGTGGGATTGCAGCAGTCATCCTGGTGGTGTTAGGAAACACTGATCAAGCATCTGGCGATTGGAAGCTGTGCTAGCAGCAGGGTGAGGATCAAAAAGCAAATGCAGGCAAAGGGAAACAAAAAAGAAACTGAGAGAAAAAGAGCAAAACAAGGCAGGATTAAACAAAAGGAGGAGACCTCATGCTCCCCTTGGAGTGGGGGAAGAAAGATGCCTGGCTATGCAGAGCAGTAAACAAGAGCATCTTAGCTTCTGATTGGAGAGAGGGAAGACTCCTGTCCTTGCTGCATGTTTGCCAGGCACAGCACTGCTCCTCTTATGCAAGCATTACATAAGGTGAGACAGCACCAGGGCCTTCCCCTCTCCCAGGCCCTGAGCAGGGACATCACGCTCTGCCCTGCTCAGCCCTGGGCTGCAGGCACACAAATACATCAGCAGCAACAAAAGCACCAAATAGCAGGGGTTGGAAGGGAGCTCTGGGGATCATCCAGTGCATCCTCCCTGCTCCAGCAGGCTCACCTTGCCCAGCATCACCTCCAGGGGCCTTGGCAATCTCTGCACACAAGGAGACTCCCCAAGCTCTCTGGGCAGCCTGGGCCAGGGCTCTGAAGCTCACACCAAACAAGTGTCTCCTCCTGGGATCCAGTGTGTGCCCATTGTGCCATCCCTGGGCACCCCTGAGCAGAGTGTGGCCCCAGCCTCTTGCCCCCTGCACCCTTCAGCTCTTGCTCAGCATGGAGCAGCTCCCCTCTGGCTCTGCTCTCAGCCTCTCCTCCTGCCACAGATGCTCCAATGCCCTCAGCATCTTTGTAGCCCTCATCCTTTGCACTTGAATTCTATTTGCCAGCTCTCTCCCACCATCCATGAGTTGCTTGGAGGGTGGAGGAACCCTTAGCAGCCCACAACTGAAATCATCTTGCTTGCTTCTTCTCCCCAGAGAATTCAATCCCCTCAAAGCCAAAAGAGAGGGTGACAAGACCCACAGAGCACCTTGCTTTCTGCTGGAAGCAGGCTGGCTGTTTTATTACTGACTGGTGTCACTGACAAGAGAACCACATGAAGTTTCTGGGAGTGCCTGGAGCCTGACAAAGGCTCCCAGGAATGGCAGATGGCATGTGAGTCACTCCAAAGGCAATTAGCAGCTCGCTGAGGGATTTTGACATGCTGGGGAGGACAGAGGGGGTTTTCTCTGCTCCCAGTACTTCTCACCAGAGGGGCTGGAAATAGGCATTAGTCTCACTTTTCCCCCACAGAGTCTTTGCAGCCAGTGTTGCAAAGCTCCCTAAAAAGCACCCACAGCAGAAAGGTTTGCAGCAGCAATAAAAAAAAAGCCTTTTTTACCTTGATGGGCACGAGTCAAAGTTGCTGCAAGCAGAGGAGGTTTTAAGGAGAGGCAAACAAACAGTGCAGCTCTTGCTCTGCAGCAAAGGAGCAGAGCTACCAGCCAAGTGCAGGGCAAAGGCTGCAGAGAGCTGGGAGCAGGGCAAAGACATGACAAGCATCCAATGCTTCTAAGCAACACTGACAAACGCCTTCTGGACCTGGGCAGCTTGGGTAGCTCTCCCAAGGAGTTGGTAGGGGAGACAACAGCCCTACATTTTGATCAGAGAGAGCTAAAGGAGACCTCTTCAGCATCAGCCCTGGCAGCATCTATCTTGATCTTTAAGGCACTAAAAAAGAAGACTATAAAAATCTGCTGGTACAGTGCTGCTCAGCCAAGGTGTCTGTGGTGTGGCTGCAGTGCAGAGCTTGCATAAGAGCAAGGCAGGGAGCTGCTGCTGGGCAGCCTGACTGACAGCACTGTGACCAGCAGCACTCACAAGGTCACTACTGCAGGCAGCAAGGCCAAGCTGACAGCTTCCAGCCCATCTTCCTACACTTGCTACTTTGTTTGCTCATTATTGGGGTTTGGGAGCTCTGCCCTGGAGATTTTTCTGCTGCTTCTGATGTGCTCAAGTAGAGAGTTAGCCCTTTCTTGGAGCTGCCTGCCCTGATGCAATTCCTAGCAGGAACTACAGAAGCCCAGAGCCTCACTGCTCTGCCTCTGGAGGCACAGCATCTCCTCTCCTTTAGCTCTATCAGCTGTCTGACACCTGGATGAAGCAAGGCTGGGGCCAGGGCAGCACACCAGCTTGTGTTTTTCCATCCCAAACTATGCACTGTCCTGCTTTGAGTTAGAACAGAGCTCATTCTGTTCAATGATTTCCCTTCCCAGCTGAGTGTCTCCTCAGTGCTGCCCTTCAGCATGTTCTGCAGACAGTGGCTGCTGCTAGCCCTGAGCACACTCCCTGGGCACAGCTCCTGCCAAGGCTTGGGCTGCAGCAAGGCTCTGCCTTACACTTGCTCCTGGGCAGCCCAAGGGCTCTGCTCCAGCTTGGCTCCCACCTTGGGCTGCAGTGAGGCAGGGGAGAGGTGACCCTGAACTGACCAGCAAGGCATTGCAGCCCATGGAGCTCATAAGCTAGAGCTGAGGGATCATGAGGGTCACATCTTCCCTGACCAGTTCTGCTTTCCATCCTGATCCCTGTGTTCCTGACTCCAGTTCCAGAATCCAGCTCCTGAATCCAATTCCCATCTGCTGCTGAGTCCGGAGCAGGACTTGCCCAGTGCTGCCACAGCACCAATGGTGACAGCTGGGACAGCTTTTACCTTGAGGGCTGCCAGCTAACAGGTCCTTGCAGGAGCAAAACCCAAACCCTCCCTAACTCAGAAAATAATCAACCAAGTGGGATTCCTCAGACCTTTTCCTTCTCCCAGCTACAGCTCTCAACAAACAGCCAGTGCATCTCTCTCATTCCCTATTTTCCACAGTGCTTAATCACTCCTAGCCCAGCATTTGGCTCCAGTGCCACCCTTAGCCTCACACCATGCTTCTCTGCTCTGCCAGAGGAAGCCAGCAGCTTTTCCCCTTCCACACCTCTGCAGCCATGGCTAGGGAGTCCACACACCTGACTAGCCAAAGCACAACTGGCATGGTAGGACAAGAGGCAAGGAGCTGAGCAAGACAAAGCCATGCCAATGGACCAGGTGGCAGGATCTCAGAGGCCTTCAGCAGCAATGCCTGGGGCAGATCCCAGCCCTCCAAACCCAGTGTCTTGCCCAAGACTCCTCCAGGGAGTGAAGCAGGAGCTGAGGAGCTCTCCCAGGCATCTCTGTCCCCTGCTGCCACACTTCCCTGACACAGTTTTTTCTCAGCTGTGGTTTGAAAATCATCTTGGGCTTGTCCTTCAGCTGCCAGCAGACTTGCTGCAATTACTCTCATCTGCTAGGAAGCCTTTTGGGTGTCTCCAGGGAGGCTGGGAAGGCACAAGTCTAGGGAAGACATCAAAGGAATGAGAGATGCAGTGCTCCTTAGCTCACCTGCCTGAACTGGACAGGCACAGAGCTCTTCCCTAACTGAAGGTGTATGTATGCATTTTTCTTCAAGGCCCAGCACAAGAGAGATAATAAATGGGAGAGGAGAGTAATGCAGCAAAAAAAGGGCACTCCAGGGGAACTCTAGCTTTTCAAAGGGGAGTCTTTCAAGGAAAAGAGTTGCTGATTTTCTCTCCCTGCAGAGTATCATAAGGCAGCAAGAAGGTGATGCTAGGGGAACACTTCCTTTCCTTGAAAGGCTCAGCTTTGAGAAAAGAATTAATGATCTCTTCTTACTGCTGAGTGCCACAGCTGCAGGGGAAGCACAGGAGACAAGAGGCTGGCTGTTGGAAAGAAGGGAAGGATCTGCATTTTGGGGGGTGATGGTGACTTCTACTCATGTTTTGAACCCCTCCAGGGAGGGTGACTCCACCTGTGGCACTTCCAGTGCCTAAGCACTCTGTCAGGGAACAAATTGTTCCTAATAGTCAACCTGCACTTCTCCTGGCACAGCTTCAGACCATTTCTTCTTGTCCTATCACTAGTCACCTGGGAGAAGAACCCAATCCCTGAGCCTCCTCCTCTCCTCCATCCTAACCAAGCCCAGTTCCCTCAGCTGCTCCTCACCTCACTTGTGCTCCAGAGCCTTCCCCAGCTTCCTTGCCCTTCTCTGCACACACTCAATGTCTTTCTTGCAGTGAGGAGCCCAAAACTGAACCCAGTTCAGTGAGAAGACAAACTCCTAACTGGAGTCTCCTACCTTATTTCAATGGATCCTCCTAACTTGGCTTCTCTTCTAATCCCCACTGCTGTTTTGCATCAGTCACTCTCCTAGCAGAAAACTCAGCAAATCCACTTTAATTACCTTAAAACCAGGAAAAAGCTCTGAATGACACAATGCCAGGGACAATCTGGCAGCAGCACTAAGAGGATTGGTGTTGCTGAAGGAGCAACTCAAGCTTGAGGGCTGCAAGAAACAGCTTCTGTTACTCCTTCTTGTCTTCTCACAATTGGAAGATAAAGGGAAGATAAGTTACTGCTCAGTGCTGGGAGAGGAGCTGAGGAGCTCACAAACTGGAGCCATCAGCTTGTTGTTGGGATTGGGAGGGGTTTCCCTTCATAAAGCCAACACTTTGGACCCAGAACTTGCCAAGATGTTCAACTCCTCAGCTGAAGTTTGTATACAGCCCAAATGCCCTCAAACCCAAGGAAACAAGCATGTCCTTTCCCCATCTCCACTTGGCTAAAAAGCAGCCAGGTACAAGCTGAGTTCTGCAGTTACCTCTGCAATTTCATTGGTTGTTACACAAAAGTTTCCTGGGACTCTGCCAGAATATTTAGGCTCAAACTTGCTGCTGATGCTCACTGCAGAGTCATCAGGATGCAGACCTGAGGGCCCCCATTCTGCTCAGGAGACTCTGAGTGCTCTGTCACTGGTATTTCCATGAGGGAAAAGTGTGGCACTTCTCCCCAATTCATTTCAGATGCAGCAGCAGCTCCTGCTCCAAACTAGTTGCTGCAGTGCCTGGAACAGGTTGTCTCCTCTCCAGAGCTGTGCCAAACCTCTTCTAGACACTTTCCCTCCTTCTGGAAACATGATTATCCTTCCCAGCATCGTCACCTGTCTCCAAACAGCCCTTCACCCACATGCTGTGTAGGCTTCATCCCCTCTCCTGCCTGTGGCCACGGCCTGGGAGGGATGCTGGAAGGGAGCTGAAGGGGAAGCCCAAGCAGAACTGCAGCTAGCTTACTCTGTCACACAAGCCAAACCAGCACAAGCAGAGCTGACTGATTGACACAGCCACAGTGCATCCCAACAGGAAAGGTTGTTCTCTTGGCAGGCACTGGCCAAAGCCTGGCTCTTGAGCTGTTGTGTGTGCTGACACCCCACTCACAGCACAGGCCCCAGCAGCAGGGCAGCAGGCCCTGGCACACAGGCAACCCCATCTGCTCAGCCTCTAGCCCAGAGGAGCCGTGAGGGGCTGGGGCTACTGCTTCAGCCTGGCCTGCTGCCACAAGCAAGTCCTCACCCACTGCAAAGCTGCTGCTCTCCCCTAGCTATACCACATGCTCCCTGTCCTCTCCCATCTTGGCTGCAGGCTCTGAGGAGTGCTGTGGAGCTGGGAGGGCTAAGCACTCACCCACCAGCACTGCTTTGTTGTGCTCATGCAAGAGCAGAGAGGATGAGAGGTGTGTGTGCAGCCTCCAGCAGCACACCTCTGCTCCACGTGCAGGGTCCTACNTAGATTTAGACTGGACATTAGGAAGAAGTTCCTCACACCACGAGGGTGGTGGAACACTGGCCCAGGTTGCCCAGGGAGGTGGTTGAGTTCCCATCCCTGGAGGCATTGCAGGTGAGGCTTGCCAGGGCTCTGGGCAAGCTGCTCTAGTTGGGGATGTCCCTGGCCACTGCAGGGGGGTTGGACTAGATGAGCTCCAGAGCTCCCTTCCAACCCAAACCATTCTGTGATGCTAGGATTCTATGATCACCCAGTTCCTAGCAATCTGAAAAACAGAAACCTCCCAGCTCTCCAGAAAGGGGAAACCAAGTTCACATTTGCCATCTAGCAAAAAGAAACACCCTCCCCAAATGCTTCAGCTCAGCTGAGTCAGGAACAGCTAGAGACATGCCTGTCAAAAGCTCTTCTCCCTCCTCAGCTGGGTAATCCTGATCCATGTCCTGGGAACAGCAAAGATGAATATTGCAAGGCAACAAAAAGCCCCACAGGGCAACCCCAGCCTGAGGAGCAATTGGATTAGGCTCCTTGGAGCAACTCCTGCCTGATTAAAACCATTCAGCATTCATCACATCACACTGGAGTAATTCAATAGTGCAACTTAGCTCTGCTCTCATTTGCATAAATAAAAGGCAAAAGGAAACACCTTCTCTGGGCTATAAATTGTTGCTCTTCCAGGGCTTTGAGAGAAGCACACTTCCTTTGACTTGGGAGCTGCTTAATAGAGCACATCCATCATTATTTAGCCTTCTCTTGTGTGTGCTGCTCCAGCCTTTCTGCTGGAGCCCAGGGAGACAAATCAGAGGGATTTAGTAAACCTTTAATTTAATTTTGATTAGAAAAACCCTGAAGGGAAGGAGAGGAATACACACACATGGGAAACAGCTTCAAAGGCAACAGACACAAAGCAAGATGCAATTGCATCTTCTCCCACCTTCTTCTTGATTCCAACTGGAGCAAAATGAGCCTGCCATGGGCTAGGGAGCAGCTTTCCTCTGCTGGCTGGGAAGATGAAGCATGCAGCAGTCAGCCCAAGAAGCACTGTGCCTGGTGTCCAGGGTAATGTTAGGCTGTTATCCCTTTTCCACAGACATTTGGGTGTGCAGGAATAAAAAGTGAAGCCTGAAGACAAAGCAGTTGGCTCAATTGTGAGGCTAAGGAGCATAAATTCTGACTCAAAATGGAGCCTTGCACCATGAAAGGGAAATGATCCTCTAAGACTCTAACACTCAGATGGAGCCACAAACTCTAATGACCATCCAAGTCCTGGAATAACTGCCTCCTTCAAGCTTTAATCTGCTATTTATTCTCCCACAAAATCCTCCTGTAAACAAACACCACATTTCCCAGAAAGAGGTGTGATAGAATTGTCATAAAGCAGAAGAGTTTGTTCATTTGACAGCAACACATGCAGATGGGGAGCAAGCTTCTAGTAATTCTGGTGAGCAACAAACAACCCTAACACACTTAATGAATCTGCCAGAGGCAATAAAATCAGAGAAAGCAACATTTCAGAGATTTTATGGGGTCCTTCTGGAGGAAAAACTTGATGAAAACACAGTTTTAGAAATAGAGCTGTAAATTCAGGAGGAGACAACAGGCAAATTGGCTTGAGAAGGCAAAGGGAAGGGTGGAAAGGTCTAGCTTTCTAACAGCACACACCTCACACCTGCTGCTGTAGCCAAGAGAAACAAAGCAAGCACTGGAACATCATCTCTTGGTTTACTGAAAAGCAAGATCCAAACTCACCTCCAGTCAGAAAGCAAACCAAAAATCCAAACCCAAAGGTTTCAGGTACTTCCTAAACCAGGAAAGCAGGTTCCCAGAGAACAAGCTCCAGGCCTTCAAAGCACACCAGAGGTTCTCCTAACTCAACTAAAGCAGTCAAAGCCTCTGTCTGCAGTGTGTGTGTGCATCTCTGCTCCTGGTGCTTCACTTCCAACCCAGGAAAGAGCCTGGAAAACACTCTGCCATCTCAGAGTGGTCCCAGGAGAGGAAGCACAGCAAGGTATTGTGGGGATGTGCTCACTCAGGAGACACAGTGACTGAGAAAAAGCAGATTTGAACCCCTGAGAGGCCTGACAGGAGATGCTGGGCAAGCTTGTGCAGCAGCCCTGAACCCCTTTGCATACAGGGGGGGAAGCAGCAGCCCCGAACCCCTT
>VWZO01018166.1:26284-59546 GCA_013396975.1 Bucco capensis | reverse complement strand
CCAAGCTAAACCTCCCCTGGGGCAATTTGAGGCCATTGCCTCTTGTCCTCTCCCTGCAAACCCTGCACAAGAGGTTCCTTAAAAATGTCTACTTCTTGTAACACCAAAGCATGTAATCTCTCCCCTGTTGCTTTCTCTGCCAAGGAAGGTGTCTCATTTGGGGTGAAAGGTAATGTTAAACATGCAGGTCCTTTTTATTTTGAAGTGAAAGCCAACTCTGGTTGGGTCTGGAGAGATTCAGGATGTGGCAGGCTAGGCTGAATTGAAGCTAGGTCTGTTCTGCAGGGTTAGCAGGGAGAGGAAAAGAGGAAATGGCCTCAAGTTGCCCCAGGGGAAGTTTAGCTTGGCTGTCAGGAGGAATTTCTTGCCTGCAAGGCTTGTTGAGTGTTGTCCCAGGCTGCCCAGGGAGGTGCTGGAGTGCCCATCCCTGGAGGGGTTTCAGAAGCATTGAGCTGCTCTCCTTAGGGCCATGGGTTAGTGTCCTGGGGGGGCTAGGGATGCTTGGACTGGATGAGCTTAGATCTCTCTTCCAACCTTTCTGATTCTGTGACTTTGTGAAGGGAATTGGAACAAGATGCAAAGTTGAGGCTGATCTAACCCTTGCTGATGTGCAGCTCATGCATACCAAATCATGCCCTCAACTCCTTCCCAGGCTGTTGCTTCAGTGCTGCCAAGTTCATGGGAGCAGGCAACTGGAAGCTGATCATTGCAATGATTTGCATTGCAGGAGATGGGAAAGGTGAGTCTGTGCCTTCTAAAAGAGCTTCAGAGTGGAAATAGAAAGCCTAGACAAAGCTTCAGCTGCAAGTGGGATGCTGATGAGTTAAACCATAGGCAAGCTGCAGCTATCTTCTCCAGGCTGAAAGCTGCCAGGTTGCCATCTACTTTTCTACCTGTCCTCAGTTAGCTTTTCCCCTTATCAGTCCACAAGTCTCTGGCTTGAATAGGAGTTGTCTGTATGGCTCCTGGTGATTGCATTTTGGAGCTGCAGGATCAGTCTCTTCCACCTTATAGTTCGTTTTTTCCCCTGCTTTGGTGAGAAATAATCACTTTTTGTATGCTGTAAAAGGGCTGCTGATGGATTCCTGTGTGTGTAAAAAGAAGTTGTCAGGTTGTTTGACCTTGAAATGTGAAAGCTGTTGGGGAAAGAGAGGCTGGAAGCAATGCAGCTGTGCTTCAGTCTCTCCTCTCCCTCTTCTTGGTCAGGGTGGCAGGTGGACCTTGTCCCCAACCTGCTACCTTGCCTTGTGTCACTGCCATCTGTGCTCTGTCCTCTCTGATACCCAAGGGACATGAGCCAGCACTTTGGTCCTGCCAAGTGTGGTTGATGCTGCTGTGGAGCAGAAGCTCAGTGCTGTGGCTGAGGTGGCATCTCTCTGCTTCTCCATGCCTTGGAGAGAGAAGCTTGTGTACAGGTTGGAAGAGAGCTCTAAGCTTATCCAGTCCAAGCATCCCTAGCCCCTCCAGGACACTAACCCATGGCCCTAAGGAGAGCAGCTCAATGCTTCTGAAACCCCTCCAGGGATGGGCACTCCAGCACCTCCCTGGGCAGCCTGGGACAACACTCAACAAGCCTTGCAGGCAAGAAAGTCCTCCTGACATCCAAGCTAAACCTCCCCTGGGGCAACTTGAGGCCATAAAGACTTGTGCTTGCCTACAGCTCTCTGTTGAGATCTGGAAAGAAATTGGAATAGTCTGGTTGAACCTCACTCTCTGCAAGAACTGGGCCCCAAGTGGAAGGCAGGAGGTTCCATGGGAGCAGGAGGAGCAAGTTGTTTGGGGTGAGGGTGCAGAGCCCTGGCCCAGGCTGCCCAGAGAGCTTGTGGAGTGTCCTTGTGTGGAGAGCTTGCCAAGGCAGCTGGAGGTGCTGCTGGGCACGGTGCTGGGACTGAGGCTGCTGGGGCAGGGGGGTTGCACTGCATCATCCCAGAGCTCCCTTCCAGCCCCAACCATGCTGGATTTGGGGATCCAGTGATCAGCAGCCTGACTGCTACTGGCAAATGCTTAATGATGATGTTTGAGTTGCACAAAGTCTCTCCTCTCTTTGCTAATCTACCTGTTCCAGGCTCACTCTGTGGAACTCTCTGCTCTGATTTCTCATTACTCACTGCACTGGAACATCTGCTGACCTGTGCTGGAGGCAACATGCCATATGTCCTGCTCCCAGCACAGAAACACAGACAGATCCTTCCTCTGCAAAGCTCCTCTGCCAGGTGATGTCCAAACATTAGCTCCACACAGGAGAAGCCTAGGCAAAGCTTTTGCTCAGTGCCATCCCAGGAATGTGCCAGCCTAGACACTGGGAATGGAACTTCTGAACCTCTCACAAAAGGAGCAACTGGATGACATTTGATGGTTTGTGCTAGGGAAGTGTTCAGAGAGGATGTTTCTCCCTGGGTCTTCAAATGTTGAAGCTTCCTGCAGGTTTTGCCTTCCTGACAGCTTGGGTACAATATAGTGGCAATAAATACAGTGTTAATAACAACGATTTTCCTATATATTTCACTTGATAAACCACTGGGTAGAGCTCACAGTACAAGTGGAGAAGTTGAAGAAACATTGAGCTGCTCTCCTTAGGGCCATGGGTTAGTGGTATGGTAGTGCTAGGGATGCTTGGACTGGATGAGCTTAGAGCTCTCTTCCAACCTTAGTGATTCTGTGATGTCCAGAGGAAGCTTCCCTTGATAAAGCTGCAGAGCTGAGGTCACCCTATCAGCAGCTTCCACAACCATGAGAGTGCAGAAAATTGACCCCAAACCTTCAGGAGGATTGTAAAATCCAGGAGGAATAATAATTGAGCTGAGGATAAAGGGACAAAGTTAGTAAATCACAATTGTTATTCTGGGCTAATATTTCTTACTGTCCACAGAGAATATTAAACTACTGCCTGAAAAAAAACAACAAACAAACAAAAATCATCACTACGCAGAAAAAAAGTTATTAAGCAAAGATAATGGAGGGAAAGGAATGTTATGCTGATTCTCCAAACAGTTATGAATCAGAATCATTCAGGTTGGGATAGACAGGGTGGTGAGAACCTGGCCCAGCTTGCTCAGGGAGGTGGGAGATGTCCCATCCTTGCAACCATTGCAGAGCAAGTTCAACCCAAACCAGTCTGTGATTCTTTGATTCCAACTACTGCAGAGTAAGGTACAGAACCACAAAATCACTAAGGTTGGAAGAGAGCTCTAAGCTCATCCAGTCCAAGCATCCCTAGCCCCCCCAGGACACTAACCCATGGCCCTAAGGAGAGCAGCTCAATGCTTCTGAAACCCCTCCAGGGATGGGCACTCCAGCACCTCCCTGGGCAGCCTGGGACAACACTCAACAAGCCTTGCAGCCAAGAAATTCCTCCTGACATCCAAGCTAAACCTCTCCTGGGGCAACTTGAGGCCATTGCCTCTTGTCCTGTCCCTGCTAACCCTGCAGCAGAGCCCTACCCCCATGTCACTGCAAGCTCCTTGCAGGGAGTTGCAGAGAGAGCTAAGGTCTGCCCTGAGCCTCCTCTTCTCCACTTCGGCTGAGTTTGAATTACACTTCTCTGTGCTGCTGTGGAGGACAGGAAAAGATCAAGCAATCTTCTTTATAAGGGAATGGCTGAAAAACTCCACATCTATCCCAGCACTACCTGCTTGGCCCAGTCTGTAACTGTTGGTTTTGAATGGCCCAAGGCTCAGAGCCAAGGGCTGCTGGGCTTGGTCTCCTATTTGTCTCATAGATTCAACCAAGCAGGAGTATCACATACCTACAGTGTCTCTCCACCTATTGATTAGCTGCTGTTTGTTTGGATGTTTAATTAGTGTTAACCATCATGGATTTGTGCAAGTAGAAAGGCAGCTTGAATAGCTGCTGATTTCCACAGGGCAGGAATTTGCTGCTCAGGTTAGCCATGACCTTTTCCAGTCTGAGCTACCTACAAGAACGATTACCACACAATAAAAACCAGATGCTTGGCTGTCTGAATGGGATCTAACTCTGCATTAGTTGAGCATCTGGCACATTTCCTCCTTGCAACCTGTTGAGAAGCAAACTTTAGGGAGCTGTTTATTCTAATCGCTTCTGCTGCTTGCCACAGGCTTTTCCTAGCCACTCTGTTGGCAGCTGCTGCAGGAGGCAGCATGGCCAGTGGAATCGGGGAGACAGCGCGAGGGGAAGCAGGCATCTCATCTTCATCAGCTGGGAGCAGAGACATCCAAGATGACAGGAAGGTAGGCTGGAAACTGAGCAATGCACCAGATGTNTCCAACCTTCCCGATTCTGTGTTGGATCCAAACCACAAGCACTCAGCACTGTGCCTCAATCCTGCATGTGTAAGTGGGGATTTCACTCCACAGGTTATTGGCAGATGCAGAGAGTTGTTATTGCTTTCAGGACTGAAGTAATCCTAAAGGTTAAGCCTGCAGGGTGTTCTCAGCCCTGCAAGAATGAAGATGGTGACATTTCAGCACTTTGAAAAATAAAGTTTTTTCCTCTACCTCTTTTGCTTTGTACTTGTATAACTGAGAGGTTTGCTCTGCAAGCTGCTGCAGTCCTGGCTATTTAAAACACATCAGCTGCCACTGTCACTTCTTAGGTTGATGTGGAGACAGGTTATGGTTATCTGTTACCACAGCATGGGACCTGTTGGCAGGTGTTGCCTTTGCAATGGTCACTGCTTTAGCTCTTCTGTCTGGANCACGAGGAGCACTGCTCTGCTCCTGCTGCTCACACTAGCTTTGCTCCAGGCCAAGATGCTCTTAGCTTTCTTGGCCACCTGGGCACTCTGCTGCCTCAGCTTCAGTCACTAGCACCCAGCACCCCAGCTCCTTCTGGGCCAGGCACAACCCAAGCACTGTGCCCCAAGCCTGGAGCCTTGCCTGGGGTTCTTGTGCCCCAAGTGCAGGCCCTGGCCCTTGGCCTTGGTGAAGCTCATGCCATTGGCCTCAGCCCCTGGCTCCAGCCTCTCCAGGTCCCTCTGCAGAGCCTCCCTGCCCTCCAGCAGATCCACTCTCCCTCCTAGCTTGCTGTGGTTTCCTTTCCCCAAGTCAATCATTTACACACTACTACTTGTAAAATACATGAATAATAATAATAATCAAGCAGAATGTGGAGGATGTGAAGCTAGCTGAGGGAGATGGACAGCTGTCCTTGGGATGTTGCTTTTATTGAGGGTGTTCTGAAACATCATTAGTTTAATTGCAGATATAGATTTAAATGGAGTGTTTGGATGGTTTGTGCTGAATGTTCAGCTCGTTGGAGCAAATGAACACAATCTATTTACTTCAAAAGGCTCTGGAATGAGCAAATCAACATCATTTACAAATTACATTAGAGCATTGCTAACAATCTGTGCCATTGAATCCACCAGTGCTGCAGGGAGCAGTTTGGCTGCAAATGTTTTGGGGAGAGAGCTGCCTTAGGGCTTTGGGAGCTCAGGGAGGGCACAGCTACAGCCTGTGGCCTTCCCCTGCTCCAAACATAGTCCTGCTTAGGAGACCTTTGGAGGCTCACACTTTAAATAACTTGCTGCTTTTAGAAGGGGATAAGAATGTAAAATCAATATGTAAGGAGCACACAGCCATCTCCCATAGCTCTGTGTCTGTAGAGCTGCCACTGCTTAGCATACTCAGAATAACCTTGCATGACAGAGCTCACGTTTGGAGCTTTTACCTGCCAGTGCCCTCCCAGTAAGAGTCACAGACTGCTGGGGTTGAAAGGATTTTTAGAGGTCATCTAGTCCAAGCAGGGACATCTCCAACCAGAACAGGTTGCTCACAGCCCAAACAACCTGACCTGGAATGGCTCCAGGGATGGGACATCTCCCACCTCTCTGGGCAACCTGGGACAGGCTCTCACCACCCTCAGTGTAGAACATTTCTTCCTTCTCTCTAGTCTCAAACTCCCTCTTCTAGTTTCAAACCATCAGCCCTTGTGCTGTCCCAACAGCTCCTGCTAAAAGTCTCTCCCCATCTTTCTGACAGACCCTTGAAGCACTGCCAGGCTGCACTGAGCTCTCCCTGGAGCCTTCTCTTCTCCAGCCCCAATAAGCCCAACTCTGTCAGCCTGGTCTCCCAGCACAGAGCTTGCAGCCCTCAGCTCATTGCTGTGTTCTCCTGTGTCCCTGCTCCAGCAGTTCCATGGCTCTCTTGCTCTGTGACCTCAGAGGCAATTCCCAGTTTCCTACCACTGACGAATGAAGCCAGAAAGCCTGAACCAAAAGTTTTCCATCCATCTTCTGTTGTAGGCACAAGTCAGTATTGGCATTAGAATCATAGAATCTCAGAATGGTTTGAGTTGGAAGGCACCTTAAAGATCACCTGGTTTGGGTTGGAAGAGACCTCAAAGGTCATCTAGTTCCAACCTCCCTGCCAGGGGCAGGGACATCTTCCAGGAGATCAGGTTGCTCAAAGGCCTGCTCTGTGTCTGATGTATCTCTCCAAAAGCAACCAAGGGAAGCTCAGTTTACACATTCACTGCCAACATTGAGATGAATGAGATGAGCAATGAACTGGTGTGTGTGGCCTTTGCTCCCTAGCAGGCACTGGCAGCTGTAGGCAGCAAGGGCAGGCTGGCTTCTCCCTCAAAGATGGACAGAGTGGATGCCATTACAAGCCAGAAGGAGCACAGCAAAGGGTTCCTGTCTTTCACAAGGACAAAGGAGACATTCCCAGTCCCAGTAGCTACATAGGATCTACATCCAGCTCTTCTGTGGTTGATCCCTACAGGCTTCACAGATCAAACCCATTTCTATTTATAGGGGAGAAGCTGAAATGTGGTGGCTTGACAAGATCTCCTGACACCAGCCTTAGTCCTGGAGCTCTGGTGCTACCAACAGTGAGAGAGCAGAGCTCTGTCAGCATGAGGAGGACTCTGCCAGAACACGGAAATCTTGCTGCTGAGATCAGGCCAAGGCTCCATCTGCAGCAAATGGCTCCTAAGATGTAGCCTGATGGATATCTTCTTTTACATCCCTCAGCATCCCTAATGGTTTGTGAAACAAGAGTAAACAACATCATGGATCAAAGCTGGGATAAGCTCCTCTCCAGAGACTTGATTGAGATAATAAGAGGAAATAAGCTACAACAATTTAAATGCAGGAGGTACTAAAGGAAGAGAGAGATTAGCCAAAAAGGGGCAGACAAAGAGACTGCTAAGGCTTTCCCCTCTGGTACCTCACTGTCAGTAGTGATCTATCTCAAGCCTTAGTGCTCCTCATATAGCTGGTGGGCCAGCAGAAGTTAGTGGTGGTGGCAGCTCTTAGAAAACAGAGCTGTGTGTTGGACCTTGTGGGCTCCATCTTCTCACAGAGGCCAAGTGGAACTCCACAACATCACACAACTGCACTGTGCCACCAAAGTCCTACCTGAAGGACTTAAAAGCAAGTTACCTAAAGCAAGTGTAGCTTGCTTTAAATATGACCTGATATAATTAAAGCTATAAATTCAACGACATGGACAAAAGATTCTCCTGGAATATCATATTATACTCTTACCTATAAAAAAGAAAAGGCTAAGGGCACAGTGCTTGGGTTGTGCCTGGCACAGAAGGAGCTGGGGTGCTGGGTGCTAGTGACTGAAGCTGAGGCAGCAGAGTGCCCAGGTGGCCAAGAAAGCTAAGAGCATCTTGGGCTGGAGCAAAGCTAGTGTGAGCAGCAGGAGCAGAGCAGTGCTCCTCGTGCTGTGCTCAGCACTGGGGAGGCCACCCCTAGAGTGCTGGGCTCAGCTTTGGGCCCCTCAGGCCAAGCAGGAGCCAGAGGCATTGCAGTGTGTGCAGAGAAGGGCAAGGAGGCTGGGGAGGGCTCTGGAGCACAAGTGTGCTGAGGAGCAGCTGAGGGCACTGGGCTTGCTTAGTGTGGACAAGAGTAGGCTCAGGGCAGACCTTAGCTCTCTCTGCAACTCCCTACAAGGAGCTTGCAGTGCCATGGGGGTAGGTCTCTTGTGCAGGGTGTCTTGGTTTGACCAGACAGATTTTTGGGANGTCTCTGTCCCTTTTATAGCCAGAGAAGGTATCCCAGGGCTCCCCACGGCAGGCACGGCCTTTTTTGTTCAGCTGATTTGCACATGGAAGTCACTTCCTTGCTCTGTGCCCGCGTGATGTGCCCAGATGCAGCCCTGTGTGCTGTGGGCTCGTGCTGCAGCTGCTCCATACCACACTGGGGCTTCCCTGGCTGGGCTCGGTGCTGCTCCATCCTACCCCACACCCACCCACTTGTTGGCATGGCTACCAGCATCAACAACCTGGGGGAGGGGGCAGCAGCAGCAGAGCAGTTTGGAAAACAAGACAAACAGGTTTGGGAGAAGAAGGAGGAGGTAAGGTGGACATAAAGAACTTCCTGTTTCATGTACCCCATCACACAGGGTTTGCAGGGAGAGGACAAGAGGAAATGGGCTCAAGTTGCCCCAGGGGAGGTTTAGATTGGATGTCAGGAGGAATTTCTTGCCTGCAAGGCTTGTGAAGTCTTATCCCAGGCTGCCCAGGGAGGTGCTGGAGTGCCCATCCCTGGAGGGGTTTCAGAAGCATTGAGCTGCTCTCCTTAGGGCCATGGGTTAGTGTCCTGGGGTGGATAGGGATGCTTGGACTGGATGAGCTTAGAGCTCTCTTCCACCTTTCATGATGCTGATTGTTTCCTCTCATGGACATATCAGAGCACAGAGGAGCTGCAGCAGCCTCCTCACCCTTCTGAAGCTTGTTCTGTGTGGAGGTTCATCCTTGAACTCAGTTTGAATAACATCCATTCAGAACTGTGTTCTAAATTTGTCCTTCATATTCACAGATCTATAATTTGGGGCTTGTTTCAGAGGAAGATAAAGAACATTAAAGCAGCTGGCAAGCACAGAAACTCCAGAACAAAACTAGTCTTGATATCACAAACACATTTCAGTATAATGGAGCATATAATTAATCCATGAAGGAGATGACAAAGTCTCTAATCAGAGAGAGAGTCAGCTGTTCCTTTGTCGATTTGGTGGCCAACTCAAGTGTTTCATTTAATCCTGGGAGTTAATGAGGGGGCTCACATCCTAACAAGCTGAACATTAAGTGGATTTCTGCCCTGAATGGGAGAAACTCAGAAGGTTTCATGGCAAAGAGAAGCAGGGATTATCCCAATGAAAAGGTGATGATGATGATGTTGGGACTTATAGCTGAGTTCACAGAGGGTTCCAAACAAATCATGAGCTGGGAAGTTAGTTTGGCTTGGAGGTTGATTGACTGCAAAGATGAAACTGATTGGGAATTGATTTCAGTGCAGAGTGTGAGACTTGGGTGGGGAAAATCCCTTCGTGGTAAGAACTTGATATGAAAGGAGGTTAACATCTCTAAGTGATGAATATGGCCTGGATGGCATGGAATAGCTTATTGTGACTCAAATTAGGACACAGGTGCACTTCTTGGTCAAGAACTTCCAACCCAGTGGCACAGTTTGCAAACCTTCTGCAATGAATAGTTGCTGACTGCTCATTTTGCTGCTAATGGCTTGATGGAAGCAATGTTGCCATGGGGTTAAAGTCATGGTAGCTGTCATTTGTGATTGGAATGGTGAGCAGCTTTTCTAAGACATTTCTAAATGCTAGTGTTAGATGCTCTGGATGTGTGTTGATAATAGTTCCCTGTCCTTCTTAAACAGGGGAGCCCAGAACTGGACCCAGGGCTCCAGCTGTGGCCTCCCCAGCGTAGAGGAGAGGGAGCTTCTCCTCTCAGCAGAACATCTGCTCCTAGGAAGGCTGTGCAGCATGAAAACTAATCTTCCAGGACATTCTTGGAACTTGGATGGGTTAGTGTGGACAAGAGGAGGCTCAGGGCAGACCTTAGCTCTCTCTGCAACTCCCTGCAAGGAGCTTGCAGTGCCATGGGGGTAGGGCTCTTGTGCAGGGTTAGCAGGGACAGGACTAGAGGAAATGGCCTCAAGTTGCTCCAGGGCAGCTTTATATTGGATATCAGGAGGAATTTCTTCTCTGTAAGGCTTGTTGAGTGTTGTCCCAGGCTGCCCAGGGAGGTGCTGGAGTGCCCATCCCTGGAGGGGTTTCAGAAGCATTGAGCTGCTCTCCTTAGGGCAATGGGTTAGTGTCCTGGGGGGGACATGGATGCTTGGACTGGATGAGCTTAGAGCTCTCTTCCAACCTTCCTGACTCTGATTCTGTGAAGGCAGAGCTGGACATCAGTTGCCTACCTGGTGTTAAGAGAGAAGAAGAAGCATCCCTCAATTCCAGAGAGAGGATTCTGGGAGCTGCCAATCTCCCAGGCTCTGAAGGACTAACACTAATGGCAGAAGTTGTGTAAGCACGTAGATCAACCCAGCTTGGGCAGGGAATGGGAATTCAGTTTTGGATGAGGCTTGTGACACTTGCCTAGACACTGATAAGCAGCAAGCACTTGCAAAGGAGAGATGTATATATCTCTTTCAGCAGCCTAACTAGGGGAATGGGGGAAACTCACTTTGTCTCCTCATCATCCTCTGTACCAACAGGCAGTGTCCCTCCAGCCAGGCAGCTTCCAAAAAACCTCTAATTGTTGCCTCTAAGAGCCACAACATTCATCTGAGCTCTTGCCTGAGCAAGAATTACAAATGACTGCGCCAAATCCCACTGCAACTATGAGAAGTTACTGGATGCTTGTTTGAAACCTTGATTTTTATTGCCTTCTTGTCACTTTGGGTTCATTTGCTCCATATTTCTCCAGGAATCACTCCAACAAGAGGCTTGAAGAGCTTAAAAAAAATCATTACTTGGAGATTGGGTTAATATGAAACCAGAAAAGGTCTTGATACCAGGCAGGATTTGTGACTATGACTTGGATATCACCAGCTCCAGGACTGTTTCTCCTTCCATCTGGGATGTATCTCAGGAGTTGGTTGGTCTTTTGAGCTCATAAACCATCTCAATCTTGTTTTTGGATAGAGATCCATCCTGCAGGAGCCCTGACTGTTCCCTGGGGAAGCATTGAACCCTGAGGGTAAAAGCAATGGAGAGCCCTGCTGGAGTTCTCCTGGAGCACTGCATGCTTGGGGCACTGGCAAGGTGACAGAATTCTGCTCAGAGTTGTGATTTACTCTTCCATCTAAGGATGGAATTTTCCAGGCTCCTATTCAAATCTTGCTGGATCAAGGCTTCATTGGGCATTTCTCACTTGTAGTATCCTCAGCTGCCAGGCACAGTCTGACAATCCCTTGTGGTCTCCTGTGGCCCCTGGTGCCATAACTGTGCCCACAGCACAGGGAGCATTAACCTCATTGCCCACGGGAAAGTGTGGGGAGTGATACCCATGTTCCTAGAATCCTTGCATGGGTAGGATGAGCTCATTAGCCTTCTGGCAGTCATCCTAGGAGAAGGACAACTCTGATTCCAAACCCAGGCAGATGGAGCTCGTTTAGCCCTGTAAGGCCTTCCAGCTAAGAGGTTAAACCTCTGTCCTAAGGACCTCGCTGCCAGCGTCCAAGCTTGCTAGGCCCTGGCAGATGAACCTTAGGACTAAAGGGTGGGTCCAGCTCTGCACATGCTGTGTCTCACCTAAAAAAATCCCTAGTGCAGGCTCGAGGGTGCTATCTGCTATCCTCTTTTTATCAGCGCACTTGGAAAAGGTGCGGATGAGGAGTGTGGATGGAGCCCTCCCTGGAGCTTCGTTTGCTAAGCCTAGCCATACATTATCCTCAGCTGCCCAGGGGCTAGGAAAGGCTTCAGCTTGCTGAGCTCTTGATGTGCAGGAGGACTCAGGGATTTCTGGAGGACCTCACAAGAGCATCTTCTGCTGGCCCAGCAGATTGGGGCTAGGCTGCCGACAGCTTGCCTTCTCTGTGGCTTCAGGGAAGCATTTCTCCCTGAAATCATATTGTGAGAAGAAACAATTCTTGCCAGAGCCAGTGGAAAGGCTGATTTAAAAGCAGCAACTGAGCTTACTCCTGATGTCCCTCTTTAGATGTCATTAAGAGCATCTCTCTATTCTGTGCAGCAACATCTGTGTCCACACTGCTTCTCCTTTTAAAGGATGATGGTATAGTTAAGAGTTTTACTCACAGAATCACAGGATCATGAAGGTTGGAAGAGACCTCAAAGATCATCAAGCCCAACTATAGCTCTCACCCCCAGGACACTAACCCATGGCCCTAAGCAGAGCAGCTCAATGCTTCTGAAACCCCTCCAGGGATGGGCACTCCAGCACCTCCTTGGGCAGCCTGGGACAACACTCAACAAGCCTTGCAGGCAAGAAATTCTTCCTTATATTTATATTTCTGCCCTCCCTGGGTTGTTCATTTTTACTTCATCACTGCCTCAGCACAGAAGGAATTCCGGTCACAGCTGAACCCTGCTCATTCAGAATGCCTCCAATGGATCAGGTATCTTCCTCTGTTTAATAATCATCATCTCCTTAAGACAATCATCTCTTTTTGGCCTCTCAGATTGCTTTTAAAGGACATTTGCTCTGTTCTACCCAGCACCAGCTTCTGATCCTGCCCAGCTGTGCAGTGGATGGAATTGTTTACTCCAGGAGGCTCAGCCCAGATGATCCTGAACTATCAGCTAGCTGGCTAGTTATTTCTCCAGCACACAGCTCACTGGGATTGCAGGCAGGATTCCCAAGCCCTGAAGACCTACAGGATTCATTTGATGTCAGGAGGACTTTCTTGGCTGCAAGGCTTGTTGAGTGTTGTCCCAGGCTGCCCAGGGAGGTGCTGGAGTGCCCATCCCTGGAGGGGTTTCAGAAGCATTGAGCTGCTCTCCTTAGGGCCATGGGTTAGTGTCCTGGAGGGGATAGGGATGCTTGGACTGGATGAGCTTAGAGCTCTCTTCCAACCTTCATGATACTGTGACTTTTTTCCCTGCCTCTCTCCCAGAAAGCCATTTCTGCCTGGGCTGAGTTAGTGCTAAGTGGATGTAAAATGCTGCAAAAATCACTTTCCTAAGAGCTTTTCCTCCACTTAGCTGTTCCTCTGCACATGCCCTACTAGGGCTGGCTCTAAGTAGTGGGAAATTGGACCCATTAGGCTTGTCTGAATGCAAAGTCCTGCACTTAGGATTTGGTTGTCACCTTGGCTCCATCTTGTAGCAAAAGATCTGGAGCTGATGCATATCCTGCAGCCAAAGAAACAATTTCTTGTGTGAATGACATCAGTGAGCCAGTGTAAGCATCATTTACATCTCTGCACCAGCACTTGGGGCAATGCTCAGTGCAATCTATGGAGAGATGGTAGATCCAGGCTCTTCTCCTGAAGGGTTAGACACCAGCTGAGAAGACACAGCTTGTTCTACACCTCGAGCTGGTGTCACCCACTCCCTTCACTTGCCTCTGCTTTATTCCTCCCTAAAACTTGCAGGGGATGAGATATATTGAAGCAGCATTTCTCAGGTTTAGCAGCAAAATTGGAAGGAAAATGATGGAAAACGTTGGCTGAAGGAAGACAAATTCCAATATGGGAGTCAATCTTCCAAAGAATGAAAACATTCCTATTTAAATGCCTGGAGGACCTTTTCCTTCTTGCTCACAAATTAGTGTTTATTGTAAGACCTTGTCCAATCCAGCCCTTGCCCTAGGGAGGGAGGGGATACAGAGTCCCTACAATTCCATCTCCAGATGTAATTCCCAGTCTGATTCCTCACCAAGAGGACCTCTTGATTTCAGGTGTCTAAGTGGCCACAGATTAATCTTCTTCTTCATCATCATCATCATCATCATCATCTGTACTCAAGGCTTCTCCTGCTCTTACTGATAACCATGGGCTTCTTTACCTTAATCCCAGCTCCCTTGTCCCGCTTTGTTTCTGAGCTGCCTGCTTGCAGTCCATCATAAAGACACTTTCTGCTCCATAAACTCAATTGCTTGTCTAAATTACCTTCCTGGAACCCCAGCATCTCATTAAAGCCATCAGAAGACCTTCCAGGGGTTCTGTATGGAAACCACGGGGTAGTGGTTACTTCACTGCCTCTGCCCTGCATTGATCTGCCAGGTCTACATGAGGTCAGGGATCTGAGTTGGCTTTAGGCAATTAGGCTTTAGTTGGCATTAGGCAATGTGATTAACCTTTGCTAGCCATGGCTTTCTCCAAGACAGAGGAGGAGAAAGCCATGGCTTTGCTCTCCCTGCCTCGAGAGGGCTGGGCTTGCCTGTGCTGTTTAATCGAGTTCCCCAGGGATGGCTGAGGTGGCACTTTCTGCCTCTGGTTGCCTCAGCAAATCATCTGGTGAGTTAGAGGAAGGGCAGAACTAGTCTCTCCCTTTTAATGTTGTTTCAATCCCAACCCAAGTGTTCCTTAGGTGCAGGGACATCTTTTTTTTAGTGGCTTTCCAAGCAGGGTTTGGCTGAGTCTTTTAATGAGCTGAGGAGATGGCAGTGTCATCTCCAAGGCCAAACCTCACCTCGTAAAGGTTGCTGGCTAATAGATCCAAATGCCTTCTCCAGGGAGGCTGAAGCTGTTCTCCTCTGAACTTCATTGACTTTGGGATAATTGTGCTCTGAGAGCTGCTTTATGTGAGTGTGAATGAGGTTCTTGTTCTCCTCTGTCAGCTTCTCTGTGGCTATGGGGATGAGTGATGGGGATGGCACCCTGGGGCTGCTGGGGAGTGGAGTTCTAACTCCTTAATAGTGTGCTGGATGTCCTACATCTTTTTACTCTGCACTGGTAACTGAGGAGTTTTAATGGACCTTCTGTTGTCACAGCAGAGTCCCAGAGGTGCTCTCAGAGCTCTTCTCTGCTCTGCCCTCAGATGTTCCTTCACAGAATCACACAATCATGAAGGTTGGAAGAGAGCTCTAAGCTCATCCATCCCAAGCATCCCTAACCGCCCTAAGCATCCCATANCTCTGCTCCTGCTGCTCACACTAGCTTTGCTCCAGGCCAAGATGCTCTTAGCTTTCTTGGCCACCTGGGCACTCTGCTGCCTCAGCTTCAGTCACTAGCACCCAGCACCCCAGCTCCTTCTGGGCCAGGCACAACCCAAGCACTGTGCCCCAAGCCTGGAGCCTTGCCTGGGGTTCTTGTGCCCCAAGTGCAGGCCCTGGCCCTTGGCCTTGGTGAAGCTTTTTCCTTCCCTATTTGTTTCTTATTCACTCTTCCAAGATGCAGTGGCTGGATTAAGGACTATCTCAGCTGCTTCAAGCCTGAGAGCAAAGATCTTTCTCATTCCCTAGTCCTCCTCCCCATCCTCCTACTCATGAGAAGGAGCCAGTCCATGAAGGGAGCACATTGTTGGCTGTTCCAACAATTAAACTGAGCCTTTTGATCTGAGCCCTCCTGCCTTTGATCCCTGGAGGCAGGTAGGAATAGATGAAGGCAGAGCATTTCTCTTAGCTGGATCTGGCAGAACTGTGACACCTGGAAGAATAAAAACCAGTCCTGCACATGGCATGTTTCCAGGAGAGGGAGCAGGACCACAGAAGGTTTGTACCTGTGGGAGATTAGCTCCTGGTTTTGTTTAATATCAGCTTGTTCTACACTGCACAACAACACACAGATTAGTGGTGCTAACAGGTATGGAGACAGAGTTAATATCCTCTTGCTTTTGTTAATCCTCTTAATGCTTGAAGTAAATAAGTAAGTGGCTTGGAGTGTTCTGTGCTCTTAAGGCAGAACTGGGCCTGAGGCACTGCTGCTTGTAGAGGGAAGGAGGAATAGCTGAAACACAGGGAGTTTCCATCCATTTTACAGGAGCAGCCAAAAGGTGCTCTGGAAACAAAGGACTTCTTCCAGGGTTGGTTCTGAAAGACAGGAGAGCTGAAGAGAAGAGAATGACAGAATCATGCTAGGGGTTGGCAGGGACCTCTGGAGATCATCTAGTGCAACCTCCCTGCCAGAGCAGGAGAACCTAGAGCAGCTTGCACAGGATGTGTCCAGCTGCCTTTGGAATAGCTCCAGACATGGAGACTCCAGCAGCTCCCTGGGCAGCCTGGGCCAGTGCTCCAGCAGCCTCAGAGCAAACAAGTTCCTCCTGCTGTTCAGCTGGAGCTTGCTGGCTGCTACTTTGTGCCCATTGCCTCTAGTGCTGTCCCTGGCACCCCAGCACAAAGCCTGGCCCCAGCCTCCTGCCCCCACCCTGCAAGGATTGCTAAGCATTGCTCAGCTCTCCCCTCAGGCTGCTCTGCTCCAGCCTAAGCAGCCCCAGCTCTCTCAGCCTCTCCCCAGCACAGAGCTGCTCAAGTCCCCTCAGCATTGCAGTGTCCCTGCTCTGCAGCCTCTCCAGCAGTTCCCTGTCCTTCTTGAGCAGGAGACCCCAGAACTGGCCCCAATCCTCCAGCTGTGGCCTCCCCAGGGCAGAGCAGAGAGGGGGGAGAACCTCCCTTGCCCTGCTGGCCACACTCTGCTTGATGAAGGAAGAATCATTGCTGTGCTGCTTTAGGTTTTGGCTTTGTTTTGGACAGCAGTGTCCTGTGTTTTGTCAGGAGCTCAGCTCTGGCTCCAGTAGGAGCCAAGAGCCTCCTAGTAGCAGGTGCAGAGGATAAGAGAGCAGCACTGAAGGGATGTGATAAATGCCAACACCTTTCCATCTCTGAACCCATTCCTGGTCCATCCATGGTGTGCAGCTGCCTGGTGGTGTTTGCTGATGACAGGGCAGATAACTGAGGCTATTTCTCTCTCTAGCTTCATGGTACATTTTTTCTCCTAACTGTATCAGCTAATAAACAGAGTCCTCATGTAGCTGAGATTGCTGTTGCTGCAGGAGCTGATAACCAAGGGACTGCTCCCATCCTGGAGTCTCTTCCTGACATTTTATGGTATGTTTCCAATTCCAATTTATCGATGATCTGGTGAGGAGATGGAGTGAATCCTCAGCGAGTCTGCAGTGACACCAAGCTAGGAAGAGAGTTCATCTGCTGGAGAGCAGGGAGACTCTGCAGAGGGACCTGGAGAGGCTGGAGCCAGGGGCTGAGGCCAATGGCATGAGCTTCACCAAGGCCAAGGGCCAGGGCCTGCACTTGGGGCACAAAAACCCCAGGCAAGGCTCCAGGCTTGAGGCACAGTGCTTGGGTTGTGCCTGGCCCAGAAGGAGCTGGGGTGCTGGGTGCTAGTGACTGAAGCTGAGGCAGCAGAGTGCCCAGGTGGCCAAGAAAGCTAAGAGCATCTTGGCCTGGAGCAAAGCTAGTGTGAGCAGCAGGAGCAGAGCAGTGCTCCTCATGCTGTGCTCAGCACTGGGGAGGNGGCAATGGCCTCAAGTTGCCCCAGGGGAGGCTGTTACACATTGGGATGCTGTTTGCTTCAGGACATTTTCCTGGNCAGGACAAGAGGCAATGGGCTCAAGTTGCCCCGGGGAGGGATGCTGGTTGCTTCAGGACATTTTCCTGTATCCAGCTAAAATGGCTTGACTATTTCCACATGATTATGAAACCTTTTCTGCTTTTCAGATGGCCAAAACATGCTTAAGGCCACCCAAAGACAATCTGATGAGAATATTTTACCTCACTCCTTATTTCATTATTATTGGATTGATGTCCATTTTAAAATCCACTTTCAGAATTCATCTTCATTAAACTATCTTGATTAATGGGGCTTTTTTTCCATGAGGAAAATCAGTATCATGTTCTAACTCTTGAGAGGATCTAAGCCTTGCATTACTCAGCTACCTAAAAGCCTGGATTTGGGGTGAAGAAATTTACTCCTAGTGATTATTCTGTGTGCAAAGACATAACTATCTGCTGAGGATGTTACACTGAAGCCAACAGAAGAAGGGATCTGCCTTTAATGCCTTCCAGACCCCTCCAAACAGCAGAGAAGTTTGATGCTGTTACATTGAAAGCAACATAACCAAATTTCACTGCTTTTTTATCCACTTCCAGCTATGTTGGATGCAGCTGACTCTGACTTATTCCACTCCTGAGATCCCAGGGACTTCAGCTGGGTTACTTCAGATTTACACCACAGAGATCATAGCCAAGGAATCTGTGTAAACAGCATAAAAACATGTAAATATGTGAAATACAGTGGAAATATGGTTAAATAATGGCTTGGGAAGCCTGGATATCATTCCTTGTGTTGCCATGTGGTTTTCCTGTAGGACTACCTCTATCAAACATCCACAGAGTCACCACATCCCAGTTGCCCTCTGGTGTTTCTCTGGCTGGCAGGGATAGGCAGATCCTGAGCCTGATCCATCACCCTGGCATGGAACCATTGCCTGGGGATGCCTCTCTGGTGCCTCTCAGGAGCTTCTCCAGACAAAACATGGCACAACTGCATCTAACTAGGATGCTTCTGCTCAGCACCTGTGCTTAGGTTGGCTAAGGCTCACCAGGGTGTCTCTGTCCTGCAGTTCACTGAATAACCACAATAAAGCTGTTCTTGATCTTCCTCCAGGCCTTTGTGGAGAAATCTGATATGAGTACAGATTTTGGCAGTGCACTTTCTGATTTATTTTGCTTGTTTAAAGGAGAACAGAACTCTCTGAAGAGCTGGAATGGCACAAATGTGCAGCCCCAAATGCTGTTTTTTGTTCAAGTCCATTGACTGTTAGAGAAGGAGATCCTCTTCTCTAGTACCTTGTTTGGAGGGATAATGCAGTGGCATCACAGGATCAGGAAGGTTGGAAGAGAGCTCTAAGCTCATCCAGTCCAAGCATCCCTAGCCCCCCCAGGACACTAACCCATGGCCCTAAGGAGAGCAGCTCAATGCTTCTGAAACCCCTCCAGGGATGGGCACTCCAGCACCTCCCTGGGCAGCCTGGGACAACACTCAACAAGCCTTGCAGGCAAGAAATTCCTCTTGACATCCAAGCTAAACCTCCCCTGGGGCAACTTGAGCCCATTGCCTCTTGTCCTGGCCCTGCTAACCCTGCACAAGAGCCCTACCCCCATGGCACTGCAAGCTCCTTGCAGGGAGTTGCAGAAAGAGCTAAGGTCTCACTAAGGTGTCACTTTGTGCCACTATCTAAGTCTATCTGGTGCTCAGGTTTGGATGAAATTCCTTCCCTTCCATTCCATTCCAGGGACAGAAGAAGGGCTAGAGAGTATTGACCCAACTACTACCCTGCCTGCAGCAGAGTTCTGGCTTCAGGTCACNCACAAGGGATTGTCAGACTGTGCCTGAGGTCACCTATATGACTTACCAAATGCTCTCAGGGAAGAATTTGGGCCATCTGTGGAATATTGAAGTCTCTATGGCTTGGCCTCAGGTTTTAGTGGAGACTTCTCCAAGATCAATCTCATTAACTGCAGAACTCTTCCACTCCTCCTTCCAGAGGTGCCACTTCTCTACAGCTCTTATTGGGATTCCTTTCTCTTACAGCAAATTTCAGTCCAGTTCCCAGCATTTAAGCAAACCCAACAATGGTTTCTTTGATACTAATATTACTGGAGGAAAAAGAAGGGGGGAAAAAAAAGAAGCCCTTCAAGAAATCCTCTGGCCTCTTTCTCCCCTAGCTCCCTGCCCTCTCATCTCCAAAGGAATGTCTTGATTGTTCTTCCCACCACAGTTATAAACTTAGCTTCAAGGGAAGAGGAAAAGAGCTTTCTTTTGGCTCTTTCTTTTCATCTGCTCCCCTGAGTGCTTCTGTTTTCAGCCATTCAGCCTGATCTCTCTTCAGCAGGGCTTCGGGGCTGCTGACCACCAAGAAGGGAATGAAACACTTTGAGGTGAAGTTAGTTACTTGCTAACTTTTCCTTTTTTTCATTGCCTTAGAAAATCTGCTAATGGTGAGGGAACATCAAGAGCTGAAGGTTGCACACATGCAGCTCTGACTCTTTCTCGAGGCTTTGAAATCACACAGGCTGCTCCAGATGGAGCTGCTAGTGATGCTAAACCATTGACTTCCAAAGGTGACTCTCCTCAAGGAAGAGCACAGCACCAAGCATCTGCCCTGGAGCAGCTCTAAGAAGCCTTCAAGTCTTTCCTTGCTAACTAAAGGACATGGGAAGCAGAATTAGAGGTTTTAGGGCTGTATTGGTTTCTACTAAACCTGTTTGTCACTCCATGGGATAGGTGGGAAAGGACCTTCCAAGATCACCTAGTTCAACCTCACTGAACTCAGCAGTGACATCTCCAAGTAGGGCAGGTTGCTCACAGCTCCAAACAACCTGACCTGGAATGGTTCCAGGGATGGGACATCTCCCACCTCTCTGGGCAACCTGGGTCAGGCTCTCACCATCCTCTTCCTTAGATCTAGGGTGGCTTCTTGAAGGTCTCCTTTGGTTGTGTGGAAAAACCTCCTGGAAGGAGGCAGATGCAAGAAACTTGGATGCAGAACCTCTTCTGGAGCTTTAGCAACTCAAAAAGGTGAACAAGTCTTGGTGATTCAGAACCTGCTACCTGCATGCCTTGGGGTGGGAGGAAGGGGATTGTCTAGAGACCCAACTCCACAAGACTTACAGGAGTAATATCTGTTGTTCTGCTGTTGCCTTCTGCTTTGTGCTGGTGTTACTGAGATGTCCTGAGCATTCCAGATTATCAAGTGATGGAAAATATGCTTTTGGTTCCTCTCTCTTCCTTATTTGCTTGCTCACATTGCTATTTGGATTCTGTCTTTGCTGGGAGTTGCTCTGCTGCAAACCTCCTGCTTCTGCTGCTGGCTTGGGGTCAGAAGATGCTCTGAGGAAATCATTAACTGCAAAGGTACAGGAGCAGATGTATGTATGTATGGCTAGGCTTCGCGAATGAAGCTCCAGGGAGGGCTCCACCCACGCTCCTCATCCGCGCCTTTTCCAAGCGCGCTGATAAAAGGAGGATAGCAGATAGCACCCTCGAGCCTGAGCAATGGATTTTTTTAGGTGAGACACAGCATGTGCAGAGCTGGACCCACCCTTTAGTCCTAAGGTTCATCTGCCAGGGACTAGCAAGCTTGGACGCTGGCAGCCAAGTCCTTAGGACGCAGGTTTAACCTCTTAGATGAAAGGCCTTACAGGGCTAAACGAGCTACAGGAGCAGATTAAACCTCATCAAAACCACTTGTGAGAATGAAGCCAAGAATATAGATAAATATTAATATAGCATTGTAGACTCAGAGAACTGTCAGGGTTGGCAGGGAGCTTGCAGCTCCTCTATCCCAAGCCCTGTGCCTCCCATGGGCAGGGACACCTGGCACTAGAGCAGCTTGCTCNGCACCCCAAGTCCTTTTCCTCAGGGCTGCTCTCAAGCCACTTACTGCCCAGCCTAGATCAGTGCTTGGCATTGCCCTGAGCCAGATGCAGGACCTTGCACTTGCTCTTGCATACATATATATATATATATATATATATTTAGAAATCCATTTAGGCCTCACCTTCTTACTTAAAATGGATTTGGGTAACAATACCTGGCTGGGCACTGGAGTTAATGAAAAGCACCAAATGTAGAAGATAGCAAATGTAAGAGTTGAATCTTTTATGTGAGCTTTTCCCTTTCCCAGTAAGCTTTTAAAGCCCCATTCTCATTTTAAGCACTCTACAGCTCCATTTCACAAATGTCAAGATGAAATGCTTCAGTAGAGATCAAAAAAAGGCTGAGGGTTTTATTGTCCTCCTCCTCCAGCCCTGATAGCCTCTATGGAACTTGCAGGAGAAGGATCAATAGCTTTATTTGATCAAATATGGTCAACTATCAAAGAGATCAGGCTCTACCTAAAGGACACTTCAGATTGAGCTGTCTCCCTTGAGAGCTCTAGGACCCTTCAGGTTCTGCTTAGATATTTGCTCCTGTCCCTGCTGATTTGGAAATGATTTTTTAATTATTTTACTACTTTTTTTCCCCCAAAACTCTTGTATTGTTGTACCTTCAGGAGTGTTCTCCAGCAAGATGGAGATCAAAGGCATTGCCTGTGGGATGGGGAGGGCACTGCTGCTCCTGGGCAAGCTCTTGGCTTGCTCTTATCAGCATATTTTGAGCTAATAGCTCAGCTCCAAAACTTGGTGGCATGAGAAGGTTGATGATCACAAGGAAATGGTAAGAAGGGATGCAGTGGGACTGAGATCATAGGATGGTCAGAGTTGGAAGGGAGCTCTGGGATGATGCAGCACAACTCCCCTGCCCCAGCAGCCTCAGCCCCAGCACCTTGCCAAGCAGCACCTCCAGCTGCCTTGGCAAGCTCTCCACACAAGGACACTCCACAAGCTCTCTGGGCAGCCTGGGCCAGGGCTCTGCACCCTCACCCCAAACAACTTGCTCCTCCTGCTCCCATGGAACCTCCTGCCTTCCCCTTGGGGCCCAGTGCCCCTTGGGCTGGCCCTGGGCACCACTGAGCAGAGTGTGGCCCCAGCCTCTTGCTCCCTGCCCCCTTCAGCTCTTGCTCAGCATTCAGCAGCTCCCCTCTGGCTCTGCTCTTCTGCAGCCTAAGCAGCCCCAGGCCTCTCAGCCTTTCCTCCTGCCACAGCTGCTCCAGTGCCCTCAGCATCTTGCCAGCCTCTGCTGGACTCTCTGCAGCAGTTCCTTGTGTGTCTGGAGCTGGGCAGCCCACAACTGGCCCCAGCACTGCAGCTGTGGCCTCACCAGGGTCACAAACTGACCCATCCCTTTTGGGGTGAGGAGGAGAACAGCAGCCCAAGCTGAGCTCTTTGTGCTAGTGACTGTGGAGGAGAAGAAAGAGGAAAACGAATCTCCTCCTGAGGCTGGGGATGAACAACTTGCCCCACAGACTCCTTTGTCTTCTCCTCCCTCCCACCTGTGCAGGAGCTGGGTAAGAGCTCTCAGCTGGTGAGTTGAGAACAAATAGTTGTTTTTGGCAGCAGAGCTGCTGAAAGAGGAAAGCAGTGGGAGCAAGGAGGAGGTGGCTGCAGGAGGAGAGGAGAACCAGGGCTGCTGGTAGGAGAATTAAAAACTTACCTGAATTAATGTTTCGATCATGTTTTAGACTCACTTGGCTAAAGCAGCATTTCAGTCTGAATGTAAGGAGTGGCAGAAGCCTGAGGAAGCTGAGTTACAAAGGGCAGGGCTGTGGGGGTAGGGGCTGGTAGGTAGAGGTGGCTTCTGCAAAGCCCTCAGAGCTGTTTTCCTCTGGTGACCAGCAAAGGAGGTGAGGGGATGGCATGGAGCTGTGCCAGGGGAGGGGTAGGTTGGATATCAGACAAAGGTTCTGCACCCAGAGGGTTGTGGAGCACTGGCACAGGCTCCTTAGGGCAGTAGTCATGGCACTAAGCTTGACAGAATTCCAGAGGCACCTGGGCAATGCTCTTAGCCCATGGGGTGATTTTTGGAGCTGTCCTGTGCAGAGACAGGAGTTGCATTTGATGATCCTTGTGGGTCCTTCCAGCTGAGGCCATTCTGTGATAACATGACCTTAAAGCTGCTTCTAGGGGCAAAAAGAGTGCTTTAGCTTCTCTGCTGGTATGGAGCAGAGAAGTGGAACATGAGCGTGCTGGGTGTGTAGATCCATAAGGGTTGGGAAAGCAGGAGAGCTCCAGCACCTCCCTGGGCAGCCTGGGACAAGGCTTAACAACCCTTGCAAGCAAGAAATTCCTCCTGACATCCAAGCTAAACCTCCTCTGGGGCAATTAGAGGCCATTGCCCCTTGTCCTGTCCCTGCTAACCCTGCACAAGAGCCCTACCCCCATGGCACTGCAAGCTCCTTGCAGGGAGTTGCAGAGAGAGCTAAGGTCTGCCCTGAGCCTCCTCTTCTCCACACTAAGCAAGCCCAGTGCCCTCAGCTGCTCCTCAGCACACTTGTGCTCCAGAGCCCTCCCCAGCCTCCTTGCCCTTCTCTGCACACACTCCAATGCCTCTGGCTCCTTCTTGGCCTGAGGGGCCCAAAGCTGAGCTCAGTATTCCTCAGTGTTGGAAGCTTTACCATGACACAGTCCTGTGTGAAGAGCTCCAGTGTGTTCCCTCACAACTAGCTCTGGGTTTGCTCTAGTGAAAGGTGAAGAGGATGAGTAGAGCTAAAGGGCTTGACATGAGGATCTGAAAGTTGACCTCTGCCATGCACTCCCTTCTCATTCTGGGTGAGTTATTCAGTCTTTCAATGACTCCTCTACAAAATAAAGCCATTTCTCTCCCTGCTGCTCTTGGTTCAGTTCAGGGGATGCTATTTTGGACAGAGCTTATCCCACTTTGTGCACAAGTGTGTGATCTTGCCCAATGGGATCTGCCTTTTGAGGGATAACTGTGTTAATGATGGAGCTTTGGAGCCTTTCTGTTGGCTCAGGAGTGTGTGTCCTCAGATGATGATAATATATTGCATGAGATAATTCAGGGTTGTTCAGAAGAGTGTGAGCAGCAGCTGCAGGGAGGTTCTCCTCCTCTCCTCTGCCCTAGTGAGGCCACAGCTGCAGTGCTGGGGCCAGTTGTGGGCTGCCCAGCTCCAGACACACAAGGAACTGCTGCAGAGAGTCCAGCAGAGGCTGGCAAGATGCTGAGGGCACTGGAGCAGCTGTGGCAGGAGGAAAGGCTGAGAGGCCTGGGGCTGCTTAGGCTGCAGAAGAGCAGAGCCAGAGGGGAGCTGCTGAATGCTGAGCAAGAGCTGAAGGGGGCAGGGGGCAAGAGGCTGGGGTCACACTCTGCTCAGTGGTGCCCAGGGCCAGCCCAAGGGGCACTGGGCCCCAAGTGGAAGGCAGGAGGTTCCATGGGAGCAGGAGGAGCAAGTTGTTTGGGAATGGCCCTGGCTAAAGCATCACTTCAAAGCTCTGCTGTCACACATCCACACTCCTCTCTTGCCTCAGAGCACAATGAGCTCACTGCCACAGTGCCTTGGCTTCCCAAACCACTGTACTAACTGAAATTACCTCCATCTCAAACCATCTCTGCTTTAAAAACCTCTTCTCTTTCAACAAGGAGCCTAACTGCATGGAGCCAGCAGAGCCAGGCCTTTAGATGCCATGCAGCACATTTCAATTAAATGGGCCTAACGTGCTGCTTTTGGTTCATTTTCAAGTGCCTCCTTTCATCTGCAGGTCCTGTAGCTGCTGCAGCATTGATAGAGTTAGAAAAGCTGACAGCTCAGATAGATAAATATTTTAGAGCTGCAAGGCAGGTCTAGATCCCAAGGGATGTAGCTCTGCTTTCCCAATAGTCACCTTGGATTGTTTGAGCAGTTAAATTAGAGAGGAAGTTGTTAGCAAAGGCAGGCACAGGTCTGGCATGCTGCTCCAGTGTGGCTGGATGGAGTGAGGAGTGAGGAGTGAGCAGTCTCCTTTCACCCATTGGGGTGACACTCAACACCAGTTCTGCTAAAGACATCAGACAAAAACTTGGACCAGAACTTGCTGTGAATCCACAGTGTCCAGAGAATCCCTGAACCCCAGCATGGTGAGGCTGGGAAGGGACCTCTGGGGTTTATCCACTCGAATCACCCTGCTCCACCTTTAGCTCTTAGCACTGCTAGGAGCAGGCACTGTCTGCAAAAAACCAGGTTGGTAACTGCAGAAAGAGCACTTAGTGAGAGGAGGTTCAGCTGGGAAGTAAATCACTGACCAGAATTGGAAGAGGAGGCTCAGGGCAGACCTTAGCTCTCTCTGCAACTCCCTGCAAGGAGCTTGCAGTGCCGTGGGGGTAGGGCTCTTGTGCAGGGTTAGCAGGGACAGGACAAGAGGCAATGGGCTCAAGTTGCCCCAGGGGAGGTTTAGATTGGATGTCAGGAGGAATTTCTTGCTGCAAGGCTTGTTGAGTGTTGTCCCAGGCTGCCCAGGGAGGTGCTGGAGTGCCCATCCCTGGAGGGGTTTCAGAAGCATTGAGCTGCTCTCCTTAGGGCCATGGGTTAGTGTCCTGGGGGGGATAGGGATGCTTGGACTGGATGAGCTTAGAGCTCTCTTCCAACCTTCCTGATTCTGTGATTCTGTAACCCAAAGCACAATATGGTCAAATAAGAAAAATTGGTGTGTTTGGGATCTCTCTCATCCCTGGCTAGGCTTCACGAGNTGGGCAATGAGTTTAATGCTCCCTGTGCTGTGGGCACAGTTATGGCACCAGGGGCCACAGGAAACCACAAGGGATTGTCAGACTGTGCCTGAGGGATCTCTCTATTTCCCTTCAAATTAGGTCAACTCCTTCTCTTCCAAATGATGCTTTACCTTTATCACTACATTTGCTGTATGAGACATTTGGTGTAGAGAAAATCTGCCTCAGTCACTCCAAAATGAGCCTTCCCTTCTTCCCCTTGAATCTGCTCATGTTTATGAATGTGACAGCTCTGAGGAGCTCACTGGCACTGGTGAGTGCCTTCTGCTTCTGTTGTTATTCTTTTCAGACCTGAGTATTCTGTTGGAAACATTTGTTCTGTAGTTGTACAACTTGCAAAGAAACAAACTGAAGGGAAGGAGATTAATCCAAGGCCACTTCAGGAGCAGCACAACAGCACTTCAGTGCCTGCACCATAGTTGTTTCTAGAGATCATCTTGAAAGCACTCCTGGAGCAGCTTGCACTTTTATTGTCCCCTGCTGCTTATTGCCACAATACACAACAACAGCAGAAGAGGCCTCAAAGTGCTCCTTACAACCTCCAGGGAGCAGACAGTTAACTGGGGTTAATCCACTGGTAAATGAGCTAGTGAAGTTGCCTAACTAAGTTGTCTGTGAGGCAGACAACATCTCCTAGCACAACTCCTGCTGCTGGTCCTGTCACAGGCTCCTTGTGAAGCTCAGGAGGTTGGGACATGTTATAGTGTAACCACCAACAATCCCCACAGCCTCTGACACTTCAGGATTGAAAGAGAGGATCACAGAATCATCGAGGTTGGAAGAGACCTCTGAGATCATCAAGTCCAACCACCAACCTATCACCCCCAGGACATTAAACCATGTCACAAGTACCACATCTAGAGGGGTTTTGAGCCTCTGCAGGGCTGGTGGCTCCAACACCTCCCTGGGCAGCCTGGGCCAGTGCCTAACAACTCTTTCAGGGAAGAAATTGTTCTAGATGTGGTCCTTAGGACCATGGTTTAATGTCCTCACGGTGATAGGTTGATGGTTGGACTTGATGCTCTTACAAATCTCTTCCAACCTTCATGATTCTGTGGTTAAAATTAACTGAGACTGCCTACCCCAAACTTGGCTTTTAGTATATCTTCAGTTCTGACAGAAACACAAACATCAAGCCAAGCTCAGTAGTTTGAGAACTCACAGTAGCTCCCAATTGCCAGTTTCACTGGTCTATATGGACAGGCTGAGAGAGTTGGCATTGTTCAGTCTGGAGAAGAGAAGGCTCCCAGGAGACCTTCTTGTGGCCTTGCAGCATCTGCAGGGGCTCCAAGAGGGCTGGGGAAGGACTTGTTAGGCTGTCAGGGAGTGCTAGGACTAGGGGAATGGATCCAAAGTAGAGGAGGGCAGCTGAGGTTGGCTGTTAGGCAGCAGTTGTTGGCCAGGAGGNACTAAAGGGTGGGTCCAGCTCTGCACATGCTGTGTCTCACCTAAAAAAAATCCATAGCTCAGGCTCGAGGGTGCTATCTGCTATCCTCTTTTTATCAGCACGCTTGGAAAAGGCGCGGATGAGGAGCGTGGGTGGAGCCCTCCCTGGAGCTTCGTTCACCAAGCCTAGCCATACATACATAACATTCCATCATACTCATTTTTGGGCCACATTGCTCAGGATGTCCATAGGTAACCAGCTGAATTCACCCTGCTGCTAGCCTGCCACCTGAAGAGGAATGCTGAAGGATTCAGCCCTTGAAATCTTCAGGCAAGCAGCAGCAAATGAGAACTGACAGGATGTGCCTTTGATCTGACAATCACCACTCTAACTCCCATGGAATATTGAATTTCAGTTCCAGGAGGAAGTGGAGCCATCAATGTGCAGTTTGTGCATCTCATCCTGCAGCAACTGACAACACCAAGAAGCTTGCTGAGAGCAGAGCTGCTTGGGAGAACTCTCCATTCTTTTGGCTTTATTTGGACACCCCCATGCTCCAGAAGATCTATCTGCAGCTATATTAGGAGCCCCAAGCACGGGCAGAGCTGCTTCTGTGTCAATCACTCTGCCAACTCTATCTTCTGCAGAAACACTGCTCCTGCTGAGGCAACAAAAGGCAGTGGGTGGAAGCCAGAAGAATTTCTCCATGTGGAGTTGCTGTGTGGTTTGTAGCAGGTTGTTTTCAGCTCACAGAGAAGTGATAACTCCACACTGTGCAGTGTGGCTTTATCAGACTTGAAATGCCATTTGTGTTCTATTAAGCATCTTGACATCATCTCTCCTGCTCAGCTGAGTGGGGGAGGGAAAAGGGCAAATATTTCAGAGATTGGAAGAGAGCTCTAAGCTCATCCAGTCCAAGCATCCCTATCCCCCCCAGGACACTAACTCATGGCCCTAAGGAGAGCAGCTCAATGCTTCTGAAACCCCTCCAGGGATGGGCACTCCAGCACCTCCCTAGGCAGCCTGGGACAATGTCTAACAAGTCTGTATCAGTGTGAAGCAACCTCTGGTAACTTCCCCAAGTTAGCAGCACTGAGTCTTCCTGGGGGTTGAGTAGCCACAAAGATCAAAATTGCTTTAATGGTCTTGCTGCAGGGCTCCTGAAAACCAGATTAGCAAGAAGAAACTCAGAATCTCACTGCAATTGAGTCAATTAACATATTCCCACTTCTTTATTTGGTGGGGAGAATATCCCCTAACATCAGTCAGGAGATAATCACCCAAGAACATCATCCCAGTCACATCAATCAGGACAGGCAGTGAAGACATTTCGCTAGCTAAGGTCTGTTTGTCATTTCTGAGCATGGCTCTGTCACCTCCAGCTGTGGAGCAGTAAACCTTTTGTGAGTTGCTCCAGGGGAGGTTTAGATTGGATGTCAGGAGGAATTTCTTGCCTGCAAGGCTTGTTGAGTCTTGTCTCAGGCTGCCCAGGGAGGTGCTGGAGTGCCCATCCCTGGAGGGGTTTCAGAAGCATTGAGCTGCTCTCCTTAGGGCCATGGGTTAGTGTCCTGGGGGGGCTAGGGATGCTTGGACTGCATGAGCTTAGAGCTCTCTTCCAACCTTCATGTTTCTGTGCTAATGCCTTAATCCAGTTGTGCTAAGAAGCAACCTTGAACCTTCCAGCACTATTTCTCCTCTTCACAACCCTTCTGAAGGAGACACCATCATCTCCTTTGTGCTGCACACAACCACCAGTGACCCACACACTGTACTTGGCCTCACTCTCTCTTATTTCTGCATGGATCACCTTCTTACTGTGCACACCAAAGTACCTCAAGCAGCTTTGGCAGCAAGGAGCAGTGTGGGAGCTTCTCACTGGCCAGGTCACCCCATGACTTGAGCCTCAAGCCTTAGGAGAACTGTATTTCCCTCTAGTTCCTGCTCAGCTGCCTGGCTGGGGACCTGCTGCTGCTGCCAACCAACAAATCCTCTTNTCCTCTTTTTATCAGTGTGCTTGGAAAAGGTGCGGATGAGGAGCATGGATGGAGCCCTCCCTGGAGCTTCGTTCGCCAAGCCTAGCCATACATACATAATGCTTGGGAAAGGGCAAGAACACAATTTCCACAGCCAAAGCCTGAAGGAGATGCTGGCCTCAGGAACAGAGGCAGTCAAGTCCTTTGTGTTGGTTAGGCAGGGGGCAGTTGCTGTGACAGAATACACTCCCCAAAAGTCAAGTTTGGAGACCAAATTGAGGTGGGAAAGATTAATTTTGCTGTTGGCCAGGCCATTCTGAAGTCAACAGCACAGCTCTAATGCAGATCAGGTTCCATCTTCATGGTCATTTCTTTCTTTCCCCTTTTCCTTACACTCCCCAAATGTCCTTGATGTCCAGAGCAGGTTCTCCTCACTTAACCACCAGCTCTTCCACACTTTGTCATCTTCTTTTCAGTGAGAAGCCTTACTCCTTATTTACAGCAGATCACTCTAAACCTTCCCTCAAGATGCAATTAAGCTCCTCACTGGGTTTGAGGCTTTTTTTATTGCTCTCAGCACTCTATTTTTGAGTTTATTTGGGTTTGGTTTTTTTAGAGACAATTTCTTTTTCACAGCATCTCTGAGAGATGAAAGACATAAAGTCCAGATGACAAACAGCTCACTGAGAGAAAAAGAGCCTTTATGGTCAAGAGAGAGCACTCACTTCAGCTCCTTCATTCCCAGGGCCCTACAAGGTGATGCAGACAGGAATACATCTTTAGATCAGGCTTTTCCCATCACTGCTCATCCCAGCTCTGACTGCTCAGCACTTCTCTGCTTGCATATGCAAACCAGGAACACTTGTGCTGTAGGAGCTGTGAGAGTATGAATGAAACTACTAGACACCAGCAGAGAAATCTTCTGTCAGATGCTTTATCCCCAGCCACTAGGTTGGCTTCCAGGCACATCAACTCCCCAGAGCAATTTCTTTCCATCAGGAAAGGCAGAGCTGTTACGATGAGATTTATCCCTCTAAAGAGATACAAGACTTAGCCCCTCTGAGCTCTTTAGATCTCATTTGGAGCCTTTCAATGGCTCCTAGAGCAGGTGCTGGCAAGAGAAGGCAGTGAATTCCATCCTGTATGCTCTGTGCTGCTGTTTCCCATTCCAGGGCACCAGGTTTCCCCTTGCTTCTCAATATGGTTCTCAATATTGGCTCTCAAGGTTGGAAGGCCAATGTCATGAAGTTCCCTAAGGCCAAATGCCAGGTGCTGCCCCTTGGCCATAGCAACCCCCAGCAGTGCTCTAGGCTTGGGGAGCAGTGGCTGCAGAGCTGCCAGGCACACAGGGACCTAGGGGTGCTGAGTGACAGCTGAACAGGAGCCAGCAGTGTGCCCAGGGGGACAAGAAGGCCAAGGGCATCCTGGCCTGGAGCAGGAACAGTGTTGGCAGCAGGAGCAGGGAGCTGATCCTGCCCCTTTGCTCAGCTTTGGGGAGGCCTCAGCTCCAGTACTGCATCCAGTTTGGGGCTCCTCACTCCAAGAGGGACATGGAGGTGCTGGAGAGGGGACAGAGGCTGCCAAGCTGCTAAATGGCTTAGAACATAAGGCTGAGGAGGAAAGACTGAGGGATCTGGGCCTGTTTAGGCTGGAAAAGAGGAGATTGAGGGGAGNGCCCTTCTCTGCACACACTCCAATGCCTCTGGCTCCTGCTTGGCCTGAGGGGCCCAAAGCTGAGCCCAGCACTCTAGGGGTGGCCTCCCCAGTGCTGAGCACAGCACGAGGAGCACTGCTCTGCTCCTGCTGCTCACACTAGCTTTGCTCCAGCCCAAGATGCTCTTAGCTTTCTTGGCCACCTGGGCACTCTGCTGCCTCAGCTTCAGTCACTAGCACCCAGCACCCCAGCTCCTTCTGGGCCAGGCACAACCCAAGCACTGTGCCCCAAGCCTGGAGCCTTGCCTGGGGTTCTTGTGCCCCAAGTGCAGGCCCTGGCCCTTGGCCTTGGTGAAGTTCATGCCATTGGCCTCAGCCCCTGGCTCCAGCCTCTCCAGTTCCCTCTGCAGAGTCTCCCTGCTCTCCAGCAGATCAACTCTCCTCCTAGCTTGGTGTCACTGCAGACTCCCTAAGGGTTTACTCCATCTTCTCATCCAGATCACTGATAAATTGCTCACATTTACCTTCCCCTTGCTGTAGAAGTAATGTCCCAAGAAAAAAAAACCCTGTATTTGCAGCAGCATTTCCAACTGGATTCCCAAATGGATTCCTAACAAGCAGGAGCATTTGTCCTTCCCTGTATTTGCAATCCCTGTAGAAAACCTGCAGGAGCTCAAGCCTCTCTGCTCCTCTGCTGCTTGTCTGAATCATCCCAAGGGAAAGAGCCTGAGCAGAAGATGAATAGCATCAGTGAAGCTTCCAGAGATGAATATTAGCAACCCCACCAGCTCCAATTAGTTCTCCTTTCTGTGGCTGGAAACACACCCAGCATTAGCTCAAGCTCCTGCAATAATTGTCTATTAGAGAGGTGGTTGAAATTAATGAAGAACCAGGTTGGGGCTTGGTTTTCTCTCTCTACTAGCATCTGAGTGCTGCCCATTAAGTGCATCTACAGAGCACTTAATGACAAGAAAATGGTTTGATGGACCCATCGTGTCTAATGAGAGACTTCAGCAATTTATTCCCTGCAATATGTTAGCACCAAAAATGAGAACTTTTGGGCAGGCTTGTGGGCAGGTGTGAAAAAAAACAACCTGCCCAGCCTCCCCGGAGGCAAAAAAAAAAAAAGCTATTTACCATGGAAAAATTGCCTTCAGGATCGTTTTTTGTGCCTCCCTGCCATGAAAACCAAACAATGCATGTTCAGAAAAGCTCATTTGGGTGTAAGCTACTCTTACCCTGCTTGACATGAGCTAAAAAAGTGCCATTGGAGGCCTAGAGGGTTGTTTTAATTCACATAAGGAATCGATTTTGAGGCCAGATATCCTTTGGATTCAGTTATTTGTTCCTGTAGGTACCTGAAACTCATGTTCCGTGTATACCTGAGCTCCTAGTTCCCTCAGGATAGAAAGAATCAAGCAGCAGGAGCTGGTTTCTTCCTTCACTTCTCCAGACCTTTCTTTAGGAGCAATTTCCCTCAAATCATCCTCTCCTCCACCTCCTTTCGCCAGCCAAGGCTTTTCCAAGGTGATGGATTTTCCTCCTGGCAGCTAAAATGACTATACACCTGGGAGTTGGGATCTTGGGGCTGGATTCCTTGTTGGTTTAATTGCCTGAAACAAAAGATGAGACTTGGGCTGACTTCAAGCCCTGAAATCTTTCTGCTCAGTGGAGTATTTTCTACTCTCCAGCCCCAATAAAGGTTTATGTCCCCAAATTCAGACCAATATGGCAACTCTAGATCTTTCTGCTCAAGTCCTAATGTTTAACTTAGATTTGGTGTAGTTTGAATTTACTTTCTTCTCCATTTTTTTCACCTTTCTCTCCTGCTCAGCCATCAAAAGCAGGAGTCTGTGCCTCAGCTTTGTTCTGCATTCACCTGAACCCTGGAGCTGCAGGATAAAGGAAGCAAATCCCAAAGGATTGATGGGAGCTGGCAGCCTGTGCTCCTTGCCTTCAAGTGTGGTTCAGAGTGGTGGAAGGAGATGGTAAAAGCCAACACAGGACTTCTCCAGGAATGAAGAGCTACACTGGACTGTCTGGAAAGATATCTAGGCACAAGGCTTGAGAGATCACAGTATCACAGTATAGATTAGGGGTTGGCAGGGCCCTAGAAAGATCATCTAGTGCAACCCCCCTACCAGAGCAGGATCACCTAGACCAGCTCACACAGCAATGTGTCCAGGCAGCTCTGCAATGGCTCCAGACAAGGAGACTCCACAGGCTCCTGGGCAGCCTGGGCCAGTGCTCCCTCACCCTAACTAGAAAGAAGTTTCTCCTCGTGTTAATACTAAACCTCCTGTGATCCAACTTGCTCCCATTCCCTCTTGTCCTACCATTGGATGCCATTGAGCAGAGCCTGGCTCTCTCCTCCTCACACTCATCCTTCCCATATTTCTAAGCATTGCTGAGGTCTCCTCTCAGTCTCCTCTTGTCCAGGCTGAAGAGACCCAGCTCTCTCAGCCTGTCCTCCTAGGGCACATGCTCCACTCCTTTCAG
>VWZO01018162.1:200-38493 GCA_013396975.1 Bucco capensis | reverse complement strand
TTTTTGTTTGTTGTTTTTTTTTTGGTTGGACTCGGTGATCTGAGAGGTCATTTCCAGCCATGAATGTTCTGTGAAAAGAGGGCAGGCCACTCATACTGAGTATAAGGATAGCTTTAGGTTATGTAGGGAGGTTATTAGAAGGTCCAAGGCCCAGTGGAAATTAACCTGGCTTTGAAAGTAAAAGATTTAAGAAAACCTTTTATAAATACATTAATAACGAAAGAACAGAGAGAGCCTACATCCCCTGCTAAACCCAGAAGGAAATATAGTAACAAAAGACAAGGATAAGGCTGAGGTGCTTAATGCCTTCTTTGCCTCAGTCTTTAATAAAAGTAACACCTGTACTGAGGGAAGCCAGCCCCCCAAGCCAAGAGAATGGGGCCAAAATCTCCCCCCCAAAATCCATGAAGAGATGGTCAGGGACCTACTCATACACATTGACGTCCAGAAATCTATGGGGCCAGATGGGATTCATCCTAGAATCCTGAGAGAGCTGGCAGGGGTGCTCACCAGGCCACTCTCCATCATTTATCAGCAGTCCTGGCTGACTGGAGAGGTCCAGCTGATTGAAAGAAAGCAAATATAACTCCCATCTATAAGAAGGGAAGGAAGGAGGATCCTATCAATTTAACTTCACTGCCAGGGAAGCTGATGGAGCAGATCATCCTGAATTCCATTATGCAGCACATGTAGGACAACCAGGTGATCAGACCCAGTCAGCATGGGTTTATGAAGGGCAGGTCCTGTTTAACAAACCTGATCTCCTTCTATGACTGGATGACCCGCTTACTGGATGAAGGAAAGGCTGTGGATGTTATTTATCTTGATTTTAGTAAAGCGTTCGACACAGTTGCCCACAGCATTCTCTGAGAGAAATTAACTGCTCTTGGCTTAGATGGCCATATGCTTTGCTGGATTAAAAACTGGATAGATGGCTGAGTCCAAGGAGTTGTGGTCAATGGAGTTAAACCCAGTTGGCAGCCGGTCATGAGTGGGGTCCCACAAGGCTCAATATTGGGGCCACTCCTGTTTAACATCTTCATCAATGATTTGGACCAGGGGATGGAGTGCACCCTTAGTAAGTTTGCAGACAACACCAAGCTGGGTGGCAGTGTCGATCTGCTTGAGGGTAGGGAGGCTCTATAGAGGGATCTGGATAGGCTAGATCGCTGGACCAAGGCCCATTCCATGAAATTCAATAAGACCAAATGCCGAGTGCTGCACTTCAGCCATAACAACCCCCAGTGGCACTACAGGCTTGGGGAGGAGTGGCTGGAGAGCTGCCAGGCAGAGAGAGACCTGGGGGTGTTGATTGACAGCCAGTTGAAAATGACATAGCAGTGTGCCCAGGTGGCCAAGAAGGCCAATGGCATCCTGACCTGTATCAGGAACAGTGTTGTCAGCAGGAGCAGGGAGGTGATTAATGCCCCTTTACTCAGCTTCGGTGAGGCCTCACCTTGAGTACTGCATCCAATTTTGGGCAAGAGGGACATTGAGATGCTGGAGAGAGTACAGAGACGGGCTGCCAAGCTGGTAAAGGGCTTAGAATGTAAGTTGTGTGAGGAAAGACTGAGGAATCTGGGACTGCTTAGCCTGGAGGAGAGGAGATTGTGGGGAGACCTCATAGCTCTCTATAACTACCTGAGGGGAGGTTGTAGAGAGGTGGGGATTGGTCTGTTCTCCCTAGTGGAGAGTGATAGGACGAGGGGAAATGGATGCAAATTGCACCAAGGGAGGTTCAGGTTAGATATTAGGAAGAATTTCTTTACTGAAAGGGTTGTCAGCCGTTGGAACAGGCTGCCCAGGGAGGTGGTTGAGTCACCATCCCTGGAGGTGTTGAAGAGACGGGTGGATGTTGCATTGGGGAGCATCATTTAGCAGGTTGATAGGGCTGGGACAAAGGCTGGACTTGATGATCTTCAAGGTTTCTTCCAGCTGTAGCTATTCTATGATTCCCTCTGGTTCTGTTGTTAGTCACCAGGGAGAAGAGGCCAACATCTACCTTTCTACAACCTCCTTTCAGGCAGTTGTAGAGGGCCATGAGGTCCCCCCTCAGCCTCCTCTTCTCCAAAATAACATGCCCAGCTCCCTCAGCCTCTCCTCATGCGACTTGTTCTCTAAATTGAGAATTTAACCAATTAATGATCACAAAAGGAAAAAAAAAAAATAAAAGACTGACTGTATCTTACAGCCCCCTCCTTGTACTGATAGGCTGCAATAAGGGCTCCCTGGAGTCTTCTTATTTCCAGGCTGAGCAACCCCAACTCTCTCAGCCGTTCTTCACAGGAGACCTTCTCCAACCCTCTAACAATTATTTTGGCTCTTCTCTGGACCTGCTCCAACAGCTTAATGAAATTTTATGCAACTAGCTGTTTCTTAATTCATTGCTTTCTATACCTTTTTAAAGAAGTAATATTAAATATGTCCTTTGTGGTAGAAGTAAAACAAGTTCATATCTCAAATGAAGCCATAGTATGATTATATCTTTGGACTGATTATATGTCAGGTACATAGACAGGAAATTCTGGAAAGGACTTGCAAATTCTTCATTGGAATTTTTTTTAAGTGAAATTTATATGAAACTTAGTGATCCTATAGCTAACAAAATGAAGTGCTCACTGAACAGTGGCAGATGATAATTGATAATAATTTGCATTTGGGTTTAGTATCTCTTCATTGAAGTAATGTAGATTTTTAATAAATAACAACAGCTTGCATAGAAAAGTTATATATGTACCTTTAGTCATTCTGTTTCCTGTATTATGGAAAGACAATTTATGGCCAAAATAATTTTTTGTAATGGAATTAGGAAGTACAATTAAGAAGGTTTGTGAATTGCAATGTTGGAACATGGTGTTTTGGTTGCGTGTTCCCATCATAAGCAAACATCATGATTTTCAGTGGCACCACATTTTTATCATGTTAGTTTATTTGATCTCTCGTTGAAAACTGAAAAGCCTCTGGAATAGGCATAAAATTTTACTTTTGAAAATCCAGCTCTCTTTATCACTGTAAAGATTCTCTGGATTACTTGTTTGCAAAGACTAAATTGAATATGATTGTGTGCCTTTTAAAATAATTCATATTCTAAAATATCTGATTTTTATAATTTATTTGGTTATCTATGTATGAGAAGAATTAAACAAATTGGCACATGCATATGTATTTCATATATTATAAATTACTCTCTTTTTTCTTCTTTCCAGGCCAACCAGACCATTTAAGTTACCAAAAAGGTAAGATCTATACTGTCACGTGAGGTTTGCAGAATCCTAAGGGCAGTAGATGAGGTGACAGAAAAGCTGTTATTTCTAACATAATGCAGGAGTTAAGGAATGTTCAAGGAAAACAGCAGGCAAAGTAAAACAGATTTTAAAAGGAAAAAAACGTTTCTTCATGCAATGGGTAGTGAATTTCTGAAACTGCCACAGTATGCAGTGGGTAGTGAATTTCTGAAACTGCCACAGGAGATTGTAGAAGTGGATAGCATCAGCAAGTTCAAACATTTACAAGAATTAATCCCTAAATAAACACTGAAAGGAGGAGTCAGGGACAAGCTGTTTAACATCCCTAATCACACATCTTTGAATCCTGGGTGAACAGGAAGGTGGCCAGACTCATGTGCTCTGTTTATAGAGAGAAAATACCTGGGCCAGAATTCTAAAATCTATGCAGATTTTGTGCTCCTTGTTTTCAAATATTTTATGGCATTTTACAGTCTGTGCCATTCTCTTTGTGTATATGTACACTAACTGCACCAGCATATAAACTCTGTGATTCTGTACTGTTTCTGTTAAGGGTTGATTATTCCAAGAAGTGACTTGGTTGTACCATCAACAGTGATAAAAAAACCTGACAGAAAAGTTCAGAAAATTTTATTATAATGATCTTGTCTTCTTTCTAAAATAAGAAAACCCAGTAGGAACACTAGGTTTGGACCCTAAATGGGTGAGATAAATATAGATTGAATTACTTACTGTATCTCCTAAGTATTTTTAATTATTTAAAACATGGTGAAAAAACAACCAATCAACCAACCAAACTCAAATCTTTATCAAGTGTGTGAAAACCATCAGGAGGAAAGTAATTAATGAAAACTATAGGCATTTTAATGGTACAAGGCATCTTAAAGTAGTGTTATGTTTCTAAAAGCTAGATTGAAAGCAGGGGCTGAAATGGCATAAAAAGTTTTCAGTTGGTGTCATAGTTACTCATTGTTCATAGATGTGTTTGAATAGTTTTGGTGAAAAAAAGAAGATAATATCTATAGTCTAGCTGTATGCTTAGCTAATTGCACAATGGTAGTATTAATAAAGCATCGGAAAGCTTTACCTTGCTTTAAAAAAGTACTAAAGCATATGCTTAGCCCTAAGGATGTCGCTTCTGAGTAATTCGTTGTAGAAAGAATTGATTTAAGCATTTTTCTCTTGGATTCAGACATTTTCAGGCAAGCAATCATTTACGCAGAATCTAAGTCAGGGCAGTGGCTTACTTTTCACAGAGACAATAACAAGTAACTAAACTCTTTATGGTCTTTTAACAGGTGAAAAATAAAATAACTGCCATCTGTTTAGCCACTTACGATGGGTTGGGATTGAGACTGGCTATTTGCAGCTTGGTTGGCATCAGAGCCCCCAGCAGCACCAAGGGATGCTCTAATAAAATAAAAATATAGCTTGGTTAGCCTTTTTTGGTGTTCTAGCCCCAGTCAGCTTTGCTTATCTGAATTTCAGTATATGATACAATAAACAGAACAAATTTGCAGATGTAAACAAGCACTTACTGTTTTCTGCAGTTGGCTTATGAACATGTTAAGCACTTCACTTAGGACATAGTTTCTTTTACAGCTAGTGACTGAAGAATTTAACCAATTTAACAGCTAAATCTTTTGGGTATAATTTTTATGACTTCAGAGCAGTCTGTAATAGCTAGTCAATCTAGCTTGGTGTTTATGAAAACGTTTAGTCCTACAAAACAGGAAAGTTCTATTAGGTCATTTACTTCACTTTTACTCTGTAAAATTGCTCATTTGGCAAGCTGCCCCTTTGTGATTCACTTTAATAAATCTTACATTTCAGATTGCTTTTCAGGCTCTTGCTAATTAACCTCTTGTGTGAGAATGTAAGAATTATTCTACATTTAACTAGTGGGAAATTGAGATACACCCAGTGCTTTGGACTTCCTTACACCTTAAAGCTGTATTTAGACCCCTAGACCATACCTAATTCCAAATGCTATGGAAAGTCAGCTAAAAACCTTGCTCACTGCTGTTGATTTTACAGTTAGAAAACTGGGAAGCTGTTGCTGGAGTGAGGAGCTGAGCATTAGCTCCCTTCTTAGCAATGGGACAGAAAGTTTCTGTAGACCCAGTAACTGAGCCCTGATTAGATTATGAGTTGCTCTGAAATTGAGAAAGAACTGTAATCTTTTAAAACGGTAGAAGTAAATAAAGGACTGCTCTGTTACGAACTTGCATGTTGCATTGTATCTAAGTTTAGGAGGAAATAAGAGTGTAGATCTTCTTGGTCAATATATAGTGTGTACAGATACAATCAATATAGAATGATTCATAGTCTGTAATTATTTTTATGATGCATTTTAAACTGTGGGACTTTCGGTAGTCTCCTTCCAAGATTAGACAACATTGCCCTTGAAACATAAGCTTTGTGAATTTAAGTCTTTACTGTAAGAAAAATTATTAAGAAATTAAGATTTGTGGATTTCATTTTATTTTCTGATGCTTTTCTGTCAATTTATAAAAAATAAAAATATTTTATAAAAACTATTAAAATAAGATTTACATATAAAAATTCTTACACTCAACATTTGGAATGAACTAGGATTTAAAAAGAACAACTATATAGTTATACAAGAACACTAAACAATTAATGCTGATTAGTTTATGTATCACGTTGCAACTCTCTTGCACCTTGCATTTACAACAGATTTTGTGGACTGTTAGTATGTAAGGTTTGAGTAATTTTTTAATGACTGTTTTAAATACAGAGGAAATGTTTTCTCCTTCAAAATTGATTTTTCCTCTCTGACATTTTTCTTCAAAAAGCTTCAGCTTTAAGAGAAGAAACTGCAGTATTTTGTATCATGTAACTTTTAACAAAGCATCATTTTCTAATGATTCCCAACCATGGAAAATATTCTTGCTGGAAGTTAAGTATAAAGTTAAGGAAAAAGTATTTATGTAAAAAAATTGTGTTTAGACTTAAACAAGTTTTCACTTCAGAAATGCTTTTTGGGAGGGGGGGCAATTTTAATGTATAAGCATTTTATTTAAATTATTGCTATGGCAGTTTTAGATACCGAACTATGTACTAAAGAACATAATATCTATTTCAGTAACCCATAGTTAATCACCTCTGTAGCAGCACAAGGAGGATCTAAGGTAAAGCCTGCATTTTTGTCAGAATCCTGGGGAAAAAGTAGTACTCATATGAAAGGCTTTTCTGTGTGAGAATAGGAAGTTTCAGTATGGAGATTTGATAGAAAGTTTTGTTTTCTTAGTTAAAAAAAAAGGCAAGAAGAAAAAAGTGTAGAAATAGAGTCTCCAAATTATTTCCATCATTTTGTGATAGCTGGCTTAATTTCCTCTAAGTATAACAAAGGAAACAAGTCAGTATTTCAGCATGGTTCTTTAAAGAAGTGTGGATTAATATTGTGTGTATAACTTTTATTTCTGTGACATATTTTTCTCTGCTCCTCTCAATCTAGCTATGCTGCACTGATAGCTGACTGGCCTGTAGTAGTCCTAGGCATGTGTACTGTGTTGATAGTGGTGTGTGCACTGGTTGGAATATTAGTTCCAGATCTTCCAGATTTCTCTGATCCATTACTGGTAGGTAAATATTAATCAATTATGGTGTCAAATAAGTATTTTTGGTTTGCTGTTTTTTCAGCAATACCAGTAAAAGTAGATGCAAGTACAGCAATTGATGCATTCCTCCTAAACTGAGATCTGCCCAGAGGGAAAAACTGACTCTTAATATGCCTGAAAAGGTTTCCTGTTCTATGAGTCTGTTTGGGAAACAGTTTCCAGAGAGATTCAATTGATAGTAAGCTTGCAGAAGTGAGTTCTGTCTAGTGAACGCATGAAAGAAGTTAGTTCTTAAGGAGCCTTGCAATGTCACTAATTTTTTTTAAAATAAAAGGTATTAAATCTTAACATTGGGGCAGCTAATGATACAAATGATACAAAGATGCAGTTGCTGTCAGAGAGTATTATCCACTGTGTTTTGCTTTTGAAAGCTCACAGGTCCTTAACAGAACTGCTGTGGATTGAATAATGTACATTCATCCCAGTTTTAGATGTACAGCACAGTACAACACAGACCATACATTCTAAATCAGATTTCAAAGAGTGAGGCCCAGGATCTATTAAAGGAAAGGGGATTCTAAGGGCCTTCTGGAGGTGAAATTATATCCATATTGAAAGACCGAAAGTAATTTTTATCAGATTCTATTAAATACTACACTAATTTCTTACTTTTCATGAGCTGTCTTATCCATGAGTAGCTTTCAGGATGTCTATTTAATATAGTGTATTTAATTACTATCATTAATAAGAAATGTAGGTTCCTATGAATTATTGTTATTTCTATTATAGTAGGCTATATGTGTACATATCTGTATGTAATGGATATTTCTTTAAAACAGCCAAGTTATTAAAATTGTTTCAAAGTCAGTTTCAAAATTTAGATTTACCTCATTCTTGGAGAAATAGATAAGATCTCCTTGAGTGTATTTTTAATCATATTTAATCAGCAAAAAGTGATAATTGGGGTACAGAAGAGGACTTTGTAGAATGCCCTTGCTCTGAAAACTATGTTGAACTTTTGATAGACTAAATCATTATCACTTCTCAGGGACAGTAGTAGTGCATGCAAAAATTCTTAATCCCTTGTCACTCTACACAGTTGGTAATTATTTTGTCTGACCTGTCATAAAGCATTTTACCTTTAAAAGTAGATGCCTAGAGTAACTATGCTTCATAATGAAAACTGTCCATCACTTTGATCATGTTTCTACTTTCTCTTTTGACTTAAAGAATGAAAAATATTCATGGAATTTTGTCCTGCTCTTCCATTAGGGTTTTGAACCAAGAGGGACAGCCATAGGACAGAGATTGGTCACGTGGAACAATATGGTGAAAAACACAGGGTACAAAGCAACACTTGCAAATTATCCTTTCAAATATGCAGATGAGCAAGCTAAAAGGTAAGAAACTGTAGTAAAAATGCATTAAGATTTTTTAGTGTACATAGCACTTACTCCACTACCCTCTGAAGTTAATACATATGCTGCCACAGATTTCACTAAGTACTGAATCTGATCATCTACAATTCTCAAGGCCTTTCATATGGAACTAGGTATTTTCCATTGCAAGCTCTTTTTTTTTTTTTCAAAAAAAAAATGTTTTTGCAAACATTTTTTCAAGTTGATATTGGATATTTTCAATACTGGGCTAAATATAATTTCCTTTAAAGTTTCTAATTTAAACAAAAAAATCAATGAATTTTTCAATTCTTGTATACCAAAGTCACATTGGTAAAAATATTTTTTCTTATATATAAGAGCTATTAAGATGTGTGACTTGTTTGGATGTTTATTCTGATTTAGTCACCAGGATGATAGATGGTCTGATGATCACTATGAGAGAGAGAAGAGACAAGCAGACTGGAACTTCCACAAGGATACCTTTTTCTGCGATATTCCAAGTAAGTGAAGAAATGATACAAGGATGGCTGAAAACTTCTGCCAGTTGAATGATTTCTGAGCTCTTCTGTAGGTTGTATGGTTTATTAAGAAAATGTTTTGCTTAGCATATTCATGAGAAGCACCTTCTCTGTGCAGAAGTCTTTGAAGAAATTGGACTGAAATGTTGTGTTCTATTGGTTCTTCCTAGGAAGCAGCTGTATTTACTTAAAGTGTTTCCTTTAAGTGATTATTTCCTGTACAGTTTTTTATTAATTACTGATAATGCTGATCCGTGCAAAGGTAGTGCCTGTTTCACACTAGGGAAGAAGCTATGTTTTATCTGTGCCATTAACTTAACTCTAAAAAACTTAAATAAAATTTTTTTGCCTGTATATGTTGTAAAGGACACCCACAGGACCTTTCTTGTACAGAATTTAGGGAGGGCTTTTTTGGTGGGGAAGGGGGCGGAGAGGAAAAAAAAACAACACAAAAAATCCAAGACACACAACAAAAGCCCTGAGCAAAGCACTCCCTCAAAGAAACAAAAATTAAAAACCTACCTTAAAGTACTGAAGGTTTATGAAGCTGTCTAAGTTAAACTAGAGGACAAAACAGAGAATTCTGTATTGACTTTTTCAAGATGTTATGGTTTGAGTGAAATAACGAGACTTGTGGATTGGAAAAGACAAAATAACTTTAACTACTTTAATGAAAAAAAAACCAGTCACAGCAGACAAATATNATTTAAGCCTAAGCTATCAGAAGCTGGCAATGTTTTGAAAACATACTGCCAGCTTTCAGAGAAATGCAGTCACTTTTAAAGGAACCTTGGCTAGAAGAAATACCACCTTAGTATAGCAGAATCAATTCTGCTCCAGCCTGAACTAGGACACAAGACATACTGCGAAACTCTGGTAAGTCCTGTTGTGGCAGAGAGCATGTGCTGGCAGGTGTAGATCTCGCTTTTATTCGTGTAATGACCTGGGCTCTTTTGCAGCTACTTCAATATGTGAGGACTGATAACAGAGCACAAAATCGTAATTATATAGTTATTTGTTCATTTACTTGATCTGAGAGAGCAATGACCAGTAAAAACTGAGGTGAAAAAAAGATTTATATTTTGTTCTGGTTTTTTGATTATGGCGTGGTCTTACATCTATGTGCGAAGATGTGAGCAAGGTAATTTCTGCTCCTGTGAGCAGAACCAAATTAAACTGAGCATATCTTATGTAAGGAAGAGGAAACGTACATGAAATTCTACTGTGCATTGACTGCAACTTGAAGCAGAACAAAGTCCTCTCATCCCACTCACTGTTTCTGCATAGTCTCATTCTTTCCGCTGCTGTTTCTGTGTAGTCTCACTTGTGACAGTCATGAAGGATTTGCACTTTTATGGCAAAGTTTGCCAGTCTATTATGTAAAGAAAACAATTGAATTCCTCTTGACCCATTTTTGTAATTCCTGGTGTCTTTCTTTGTTTGCTTCAGGCTCTGCAGTTTCCTTGATCCTAAAGCATGGTCAAAAATCATAAAGAACTACCCCAACTCTTCATTACAGTCTTGTGAAAGGCAAAAATTCTGCACATTCACAGCAGTGGGGAAAATTCAGCCTTTTGGTTTTTGGAGTGTAGTATGATAATGTTTCTTAACCCAAAGTACCATACTGTGTTAGGCGGTACCCGTGTATTTCTGTTTGCATATTATGTTTTCCTTGTTAGCTGTGCATAAAGATCTTACTGCCATGAAGTACTTATTCCCTTTCCTAAAAACTGTCTTCTAATTAATGTGATTTAATTTGTAATTTAAGCTGCATCTAAACCATAGAATTGTTAAAAATTGCCTCAAGGATACCACAACAATTTTCATTGCAGTCATTTGCTTCTTAAGCAAAAGCATTCTAGTAGTAACAGCTTTATAATTATTATTTATATTTGCAAATGACTTAGTAAATCTATTATCTGTGTATTGCCATTATGCCTTGCCAAGAATTTTGTAGTTTGCTGATTAGATCTTTTGATTTTTACTCGTTTATCATATTTCGGAAGATAGTTTACTTGAATAGAAGTCTGTAGAAGCTTCTCAGTGGCATATAATATTGAAGGTGACATATTTACTATAGGTGCTTTCCGGAAACTGAAACTTTCGTGTGGACTGTATCTAACAGATGAATAGCCCATCTTGAAAAGGAGGTGGATTTCTATGCCCTGACAAAGATTTCCTCTGTGTCATTTGAATGGTGGGATTTTGCCTCATATTATACCAAATATACCCAAACAATCTATAAAACTCCCCTCCTGTAATTTCAGGTGATCGCTATTCACGAGTGGTTTTTACATCAACGGAAGGCAAGAATTTATGGAATTTGAATGCAATTAAGTCAATGTGCAGTGTAGATAACTTGAAGGTAAGTAAAGATGGCATTTAATTTGTTTAACTTGCAGATATGAAGCATGTATTTGAAACTTCTTGCTGCCCATTGCCATTCCGTAGCATATAAGAGGACTTCACGTTGTTCACATCCTTTTTGAATGGTCAGTCAGCACGCAGACAAAGTTAAAAAACAACTTTGAATTTCTAAATCAGATTAAATAGGGGAATTTATTTGTTTTTGCTACTAATACCATTCAGAAGATTCGTTGCAGAAAGGACTATCTTAACTTTTGCTATGTGTTTCTTCTTAGAGTATTATTCCATGTATTTTTTTCATGTTTCCAAGCATATAATTAATTTTTTCTTGCTTTTTCACCTTCCAGTGAGCTAGCTGCATCCTCATAGCATATTCAGTTTTCTCTGACACCCAGTGGGTCACTCAGCTCAAAAGAGAATAGGTTGGCAGATGGACATCAAAGGAACATAGATACAGCAACTAGAAATATAGCTCTATTAATTATGTGTGTATAGTGATACTTTCAGAGTAATATTAGTTTTCTCTTTAAAACTGAGAAAATGAGAAAAGACATTTTGGCCTTGTCTGTCTGACCCTGGTGTAACTTTTCTTGGGTTTCCTCTTTGTACTCAGTACTCTGCATAATCAAATAAGCATTGTAATAGCCAACTTCAGAGGTTGTGATAGCTTCTTTTACATGTGTTAGAAGATGATTTAGCCCCCTTGATTGAAGTTGATGTCCAGTTTCAACTGATGGAAGTTAACTGACAAATGCCAAAATAAAATAAGCATTCAGATGGTACATTTGTAAAATATAAGCTTGTCACTTGCTGGAGTGAGCTCCATTGAACTGCTGAGTAACTATAAATTTTTGTGTAGTAGTGACTTGGTATGGAAATAAAGCAGTATGTTTTTCTTCTGTTAATAATGATCTGTTTATTTCCATATTCTTCTCCAAGACAAAAAAATCATAAACCATTAACTTCATATTATACCACATTTATTTCATGAGAAATATTTTCATTATTAGATTTGTTTATCATTGCCTTTTAGACAACTATTAATTTATCAAATTCCCAAACTGTTTTCCTTACTATCTGGCATTTACTTGCTTAAAATACTGAGCTGTTCTGTAACGAGTCTCCCTTGGCAGTCTGCTAATGGGCATTTTGCCCTGGCTAGCCTCTGTTAGAGTAAGTGGTTTTTGTCTTCATGTGCTTATGAAATGTTCCTTACTTGTTCCTTGTAATAGTTATATTACTCCTGAGGAATTTTTCTTTTGTCTTTTTTGTATGCACACTTTGATAATAATATAATTTCAAATACTGCTGTACTTTGAGGTAAGGATGAAACTGCTTCAAAAAACAGGCTCTACACATAACTGTGTCCAGAAAAATAGCTCTTACATTGAAATAAGAACAGAAAATTAAATGTTATCTACGTCAGATACACCTACAATTGTGTAGATATTTATAGAAGATATTGTTGCAGGTAATGTTCCTATGGATCCTATTTTAAATGTAGGTATTTACTTAAGAGTATAGAACATCTAAGCTGACCAGAGCAACAGTGCATCATGATAGCAGCATGGATTTTTAGCTAGTAGACAAAGCAAATTGCTTTTGTTACGTTTTTGTAATTATTGCTAATCTATATGTAAATTTGTAATAAAAATTAGATACTCAAGGCTTACAAGTGGATGAAGCTTTTTTCATTAATTTTTTTTAATTTTTTTCTTAATGCTTATTACTCGTGAATAACATTTTAACAATGTTAACACTTTATAACAGTTTCTAAGCACTTCTAACACTTAGAACCTGAGAAGTGCTGCAAAATACCCCACTTCAGAATGCTAAGTTCTGATAGCAGCCAGTGCCTAGAAAGGATGAATGCTGACTTACACTATAGCTATCAGAAGAAACTGATTACTTCAGTGACCTTCTGGTTTTACAGACTCTTTTCTGGCTGTAGTTATTTTTGTTGTTGAATTCATGCTTTAGGGCCACAGTTCTGCTGAAGTAAATGGCAAAGCTTTCTGTATTCAAAGACAGGAAAATCAGATGCTATTTTCTGGAGATGCAAACCTTAGAATTTATGTGTTTTTCTGATGATAAACAGGATTTCAGTACCAACTAGTGTTTGCCTTAGTATGAACTAACATTATATCCCCTATGTGTCAGCTTTACTCCCATCTGTTTTTAACTGCTTTAACTACGTGTTTTACTGACACTTAGGGGCTCCATTCTGCAGCTGCTTAGCATACAGTAGTCCTATAATCCTCAAGGAAACTTTATATTCAAAATAGCTGTAGAAGGTGTCCTAGTTTTTTACTACTTGGATAAGAGCAGCCCTATTTTCACTTAATTACAGAATGTTTTCCCTATAAAACATATAAAACTGTAAACAGTTATTTTATAAACTTCAAAGACTCTAAATGAGCTCTTCAGACTGCTTCCTTAAAACCATGTATTGATTATTCTCTGTGGCTGTGTAGATCCATTTTGGCTTATCTGTCCACAGCATATACATAGGTTGCACAGCTTAGTTTCCTTACTTGTTCCAAAATAAATGAAAATTTTGCCAGTGGCAGAACAAGTGTGGCAACAGCAAAATGGCCTTTTCAGTTTCTTTTGATCAGCAACAAAACTCAGTGCTACAATATAATAACATTTTACATAGTATTTTAATGATCTATCTGGAGCTCAGTTTTGTATTTTAATTTCTAATTTCCAGCTCCTGGCTCATGTTACTTTATCTTTAGCAACAGTTACTTTACCAGTGAATGTTTATGGCCTGCAGCAAGTGTTGAAGAACAGCATGTAAGCCTCATTGTCCCATCCTGAACTTGGATAGAGAAGACAATACAATCCTTTCTTTCCAGTTTGCCTGTTATATCCTCATAGGATTAACCTATTTGGAGAATTAATTCTGATCGGTCACATGTAACAAGACAGTTCTGGCTTTTAAGACTTGTATCACCTGTGCCCTGTCAAGATTGGGTTTTCCCAACTTGAGATAATTTCCCTGATCTAACCTTGTTTCTTAAGACTCTCAGTTCTATTTTATGGATACTTTAAATTTTGCCTAGAAGTGCCTTATGGTAATTTAGCTAAGTCATGCTCTTACTGACTTCAGCTAAATCTGGAATATTCTTCAAATGAAAGAAGAGCATCCACATAAGGGATTAAAACTCATTTAGCTAAGGACAGTCCTTAATGAAAAAGTTAAAATTGCTATTATTTTTTCAAAGCTCATGTAGGATTTCCTATGCTTTGGGCAGTCACTTGAGATGACAACAAATGTCCTGGCCCATGACACAGGTCTCTCCCCTGTCTGCACTTGCCACTAGTGCCAGTGCCACTTGTCCCCATGATTTCTCTGGCCTTGCTGCTGCTGCATCTTCCTCCGCTGTGCTTCTGAGTCTGCTGTTGGGACTTTGTCCCAGGGTGGGTGCAGCATTCAGAGGCATGACCCTTGTCCCTACGCAGCAGGGCTTATTTTAGGGTGCTTCATACCACAGCAGAATTATCCTGTGCTGTTCTTATCTTGAAAATCCTGCATGATTTAGGGACACACAGTGCCTGGGTGGCAAGCTGACCTGGTTGAAGGCAATGTCTGTCATCTGTACAAGAGCTAAACAAGACTCATAAAGTGAGAGTTGTAGCAGAAAGGTTAGATAATGGAAGTTGACTTGAAGCTGTCATATCCTTTCTTTCTGGATGGTAGGTCCTTGCCTCTCCTAGGAACTTGAGAGTTTGATTCCAAGCAGAGTGAAAGTTTATTGATGTATGACCGATTGTTTCTTTTCAGGGGGATAGCATAAGATAATAAAAGAGACTTAACAGTCCTTGGTCTGACAAAAAAACACCTCAGTGTACCTTCAGACAATAGAATTACAATATTCTTAACGCTTCTGCAAATTTTATGCCATTGCGACAACTCAGTGTACTGAGTTACTCCTGGTTTAGTCTGTTGCATGTAAGAGGATACTGATAAAAAAAAAAGTGTGAAAGTAAGAATTTAAAATGTTAATGCTAATGTTAATGTTAACTGAATTTTCATCAATTTAGGATTTTTTTGGGGGGGTGTGAAAATAATTCAGACTAATACTTTAAAGGGTTTTTTTCCCTCTTTTTACAGATCAGATCCCACTCCCAGTTTGATGATCTCTGCCAGAGAGCCACTGCTGCTTCATGCTGTCCCAGCTGGACACTGGGAAACTATATTGCTATTCTAAACAACAGGTCATCATGTCAAAAAATTGTAGAACGAGATGTCTCTCACACCCTAAAGCTGCTTCGCACATGTGCCAAATACTACTACAATGGAACCCTGGGGCCAGACTGCTGGGATATGAATGCCAAAAGGAAGGACCAACTCAAGTGTACAAATGTACCTCGCAAATGTACAAAGTACAACGCTGTTTACCAGATCCTTCACTACCTAGTGGACAAGGATTTTCTAAGCCCAAAGACAGCCGACTATGTCTTACCAGCTTTAAAATACAGTATGCTCTTCTCTCCAACTGAGAAAGGGGAAAGCATGATGAGTATTTACCTAGATAACTTTGAGAACTGGAATGCTTCTGATGGTGTAACAACTGTCACAGGGATTGAGTTTGGAATAAAACATAGATTGTTTCAAGATTACCTGTTGATGGATACTGTGTATCCTGCCATAGCCATTGTAATTGTTTTATTAGTTATGTGTGTATACACAAAGTCCATGTTTATCACGCTGATGACTATGTTTGCAATAATTAGTTCCTTGATTATTTCTTATTTTCTGTATAGGGTAGTATTTAATTTTGAGTTCTTTCCATTCATGAATCTCACAGCATTGATTATTCTTGTTGGAATTGGAGCAGATGATGCTTTTGTCTTATGTGATGTTTGGAACTACACAAAATTTGATAAACCTCATGCTGAGACCTCTGAGACGGTGAGCATCACGTTGCAGCATGCTGCTCTTTCCATGTTTGTCACGAGTTTTACTACCGCTGCTGCCTTCTATGCTAATTATGTCAGCAATATCACAGCAATCAGGTGTTTTGGTGTTTATGCCGGCACTGCCATTTTGGTGAATTATGTTTTGATGGTTACATGGCTACCTGCTGTAGTTGTATTACATGAACGATATCTTCTCAATATTTTCAGTTGCTTTAAGAAACCTCAGCAGTGGGTATACAACAACAAAAACTGCTGGACAGTGTTGTGCCAAACGTTCCACAAGATTATTTTTGCAGTCTCAGAAGCATCGAGGATATTTTTTGAAAAAGTTTTGCCATGCATTGTGATCAAATTTCGATATATTTGGCTTTTCTGGTTCCTTGCTTTAGCAATTGGTGGAGCATATATCGTGTGTGTAAATCCAAAGATGAAATTGCCGTCATTGGAGCTCTCTGAGTTTCAAGTATTTAGGTCTTCTCACCCGTTTGAACGATATGATGCAGAATACAAAAAGCTTTTTATGTTTGAACGTGTCCACCATGGAGAGGAGCTCCACATGCCAATTACAGTAATCTGGGGTGTCACACCTGAGGATAATGGTGATCCTTTAAACCCTAAAAGTAAGGGAAAGCTGCAGTTAGATAGCAGTTTTAATATTGCTAGCCCAGCTTCACAGGTTTGGATTTTACATTTCTGTCAGAAGTTAAGAAATCAAACATTTTATTATCAGACTAAAGAACAAGACTTCACAAGCTGCTTCATTGAGACATTTAAGCAGTGGATGGAAAATCAAGACTGTGATGAGCCATCTCTTTACCCCTGCTGCAGCCACTGGAACTTTCCATACAAACAAGAAGTATTTGAATTATGTATCAAGAGAGCTATTATGGAACTAGAAAGAAGCACAGGTTACCATTTAGATAGTAAAACCCCAGGGCCTCGCTTTGACCTAAATGATACTATCAGGGCAGTGGTGTTGGAGTTCCAAAGCACCTACCTCTTCACGCTGGCTTATGAGAAAATGCATCAGTTCTACAAAGAGGTGGACTCATGGATTTCAAGTGAGCTTAGTTCTGCTCCTGATGGTCTTAGCAATGGTTGGTTTGTGAGTAACCTCGAATTTTATGATCTTCAGGACAGTCTTTCTGATGGTACTCTGATAGCCATGGGTCTTTCAGTTGCTGTTGCATTTAGTGTAATGCTTCTTACCACTTGGAATATAATTATAAGCATTTATGCAATAGTTTCAATAACTGGAACTATTTTCGTCACTGTAGGATCTCTGGTTCTTCTTGGATGGGAGCTAAATGTGTTAGAATCTGTCACTATTTCAGTGGCTGTTGGCTTATCTGTGGACTTTGCTGTTCATTATGGAGTGGCTTATCGCTTAGCCCCTGACCCTGACCGAGAGGGAAAAGTCATTTTTTCTTTAAGCCATATGGGTTCTGCTATTGCAATGGCTGCATTGACTACATTTGTAGCTGGAGCAATGATGATGCCATCTACAGTGTTGGCATACACGCAGCTTGGCACTTTCATGATGCTTATAATGTGCATTAGTTGGGCTTTTGCAACGTTCTTCTTCCAGTGCATGTGCCGATGCCTTGGACCGCAGGGCACCTGCGGCCAGATCCCACTACCAAAAAAATTGCAGTGTAATGCCTTCTCTCTGACCTTTTCAGGAGCCCAAGGGGGCAGAGGTCAAAATAAACTGCATCCTGTGAGCAAATACCAGCTGGACTCCAGAACTCAAAAACCAGAAATGGAACATGAGCACTATGAGCTTGAGCCTCTGGCATCACAAACTGGTATCTGCAACCCTGCAGAGAAAGTGACTTACGAAGAAACTAATATCTGCTCAGAGCTCTTCAGCAGCAGGCCCCAAAACACATGTATGCCTATGCATTCAGCCTATAATAGTGCAGTGAATAAAAGCATAAAAAATGTAGCTAGTTCAGCTGTGCTACAGACATCTATTGACCAACATACCATATGCCCCATTTTCTCTCAAAACAGGCAGTGTAGCTGTCCTGATGCATATAAGCAAGTGGCAGTGAAGTGGAGTCCACACTTGTGTCAACAGTTAAGTGATACCTTGTGTTACCAGTGTTCTCCTTCACCAGGAGCTGTACAAATCCAAAGCTCTGTAGCTTCTATAAATGCTTTACAGCAAAGCGCTGAAGGTTATGTGCATCCAGTCCAGCATGTCCTCCACTGCAGCTGCCTTCAAGAAAGGCTCAAAAGAACAATGACACAGAACTCTCTGCCTAAAAAATTCTTCCTCCAGTCTGTGCAACAGTTTCAGGCACATCAAGGAGTAAATAGGACAGATTCACATGCTCATCAAAACCCAGAGGAAAATGCAAGAACTGTTCCAAAGGTGATGAGCTCCTCACAGTTTCTCTGCCAAAATGCAGGACCTCTAGTAGTGTGTTGCTATGAATGTGAGAACAGTTTATCAAATAACCAAAAGGGATTCTGTCAGCAGACAGGGAAGTGTGATGAAAAGGGCAGTACAGAATTGAACAGGGTTGAAAGCAAGAAAGCCTCTCTGTCAAAGCAGAAAAATAAAGTTGAGAGCATGATACATCAGTGTTATTTGCAGAATGATCGGGTTTTGAAGGCTGACCAAAACGATAAAAAACATCTTCTGAATAGGTCAGTGAAAGAGGCTCACTATGAGGGTTGCTGTGAAAATTCACACTGTTGTAACAAGGCTATCATGGTGAAGTGCAATTCTGTTGACTGTCAAATGCCAAACATCAAAGCCAATGTGCCTCCTATGTTAATGCGCCCAGAACTTTCCAGTGAAAGTTTGTTAATAAAAACACTATAATAAATCTTTACTTCGACAATCTTGTCTCTTTCTTTTAAAAATATGTTTAAAACACTAAAGAGAAGTCCTGAATAAATATGAATTATAATTTACATTTTGGAATGAAAAATGTATTTTACAGAACAGTAACATTTATACATTTCATAAAGTCGTTACATCTAGTAAGACCTGATATGATCCAGAATGTTTTATTTGCTGTAACTCATAAGATGGATTATACTTAATTTGGTTTTTGTCCCAGGCATTAGTTTGAATTCTCCTTACAAGCCATCTCAATAAATAAAGCATTACAAAGAAACTGTCCCTTTTCTGAAGTCAGGGCTTATGAAATTGATAACATTTGGGGCAGACCGGGATTGCCATGTTTTCCAAGTACTTCATTTACCTTTTTTCTACTGCTGCCTTGGCAGGCTTGTGTGCACCTTGAAACAGCAGCAGGCCTAGAACTGTGTTCATTCAGGACTGTCTGAAAGACCGGTTCATCAGGGTAGCCTGTTTTGGGAATATTTTTAACTGTTTATCCTAACAAAATATAAACAAAGCTCTTGGACATCAACAGCACTTGCACTGCTGTTGCATATATGTGTATATAGTGCAATAAAACATCTCAAACTGTCTTTTCTGGCAGTTGTCATACCGACTTTACCATTAAATACCAGAGAATACAGGTGGAAACAGTAGTGAGTGAGTATTATTTATTTCTCAGTGATGACAAGAAAAGTTTTTCATGTGTAGGATACATTTATGTATATAAAATCAGGGGTTATTAGATTGGGCATGAAGTGCCTTGCCATAGTGAACTTTTTTCCCACAAAGTATGGAAAATAGAAGTCAGTCTGCTGTGGAGAAATGCATAATGCACCTGTTCTGGACTTAGTGTCAACAATATCAGATTAAGTCACTTCAAAAGACTTAAATACATGAAGTAAAATCAACCTCAACCACCTCCCTGGGCAACCTGGTCCAGTGTTCTACCACCCTTGTGGTAAGGAACTTCTTCCTAATGTCCAGTTTAAATCTAATCCTCTCCAATTTAAAACCATTGCCCCTTGTCCTTTCGCTGCAGGCCTTTGCAAACAGGCCCTCTCCAGCCTTCTTGTAAGTTCCCTTTAAGTACTGGAAAGTCTTTGGTCCCCCCGAAGTCTTCTCCAGGTTTGAACAATCCCAGCTCCCTCAGCCTGTCCTCATAGCAGAGGTGTTCCAGCCCCTGATCATCTTTGTGGCCCTCCTCTGGACCTGCTCCATCAGGTCCATGTCCTTTCTGTATTGAGGGCTCCAGAACTGGACACAGTATTCCATATGAGGNATAACTCTCTAACTTGGCCAGTAGAATGTTGTGGGGGACTGTGTCAAAGGCCTTGCACAAGTCCACATAAATCACATCCACAGGTTGTCCCTTGTCCACTGAGGTAGTCACAGTATCATAGAAAGCCACTAGGTTTGTCAGACAGGATCTGCCCTTAGTGAAGCCATGCTGACTGTCTCTGATCACCTCCCTCTCCTCCATGTGCCTTAGCAGAACTTCTAGGAGAATTTTCTCCATGATTTTCCCAGGCATAGAGGTGAGGCTAACAGGTCGGTAAAATGACAGCTTTGGTTTGGTCATGGGAGTACCTGCTGGTCTCATCATTCAGGAAGAGTGAATTTGAGATCTGGAACTGTGTATTATGTCATGATTGCTAGGCACCTTAATGACGAATCTCTCTTCATATAATCATTTGGCTATGCTGTTTATGTTGATTTGCTATACACAGATAACAGAAGATAGATTTCATGGACTGATGTGATATGCACTTAAGATGTTACGAATCACTGGAGGAAAAGTCTGGCATTTTCTGTTTTGATGTTCTTGTTGAAGGGGCATAGAAGATTAGTATCATACAACAAACCACTTTTGTTTGTCTGGGAGTGTTGATGTTAATGCTTCTACATCCCAGTGACTGGAACAGAATAAGAGATTGAAATCTACAGAAAAAGCTAAAATAGTTTTTTACATTATTTAAGAAAAGTAGCATTATTTCTAAAACCCACTTTTATTTCTTTTAAAACTCTTCATAACTCAATTTAGAACCAGATTCTTTCTAAATGTTTGTAATGAGAGCAATTCAAGGATTTTCTGTGCACTACAGAGGCCATTAATTAGAAAGAGCTAGGACTTGCAGTGCTAGAAGCCTGAAAAAAAGTTTAAAAGGGTAAGAAATAAACTGGGCTGTTGCTGTTGTCCAGCTTTTGTCCTGACCACTGCACCTGCTTGAGTGCAGTTTCTGTGAGAGATACACTAAGCAATAAATCATTCCTGAAATAAAAGCAGTCAGACCTTGCCATAGCAGTATGTAATGCTTATGTAGTGCCTATTACAGCTGGGCCTTAGGGGGGGTCCCCAACTAATGCATCTAAAGAACATAGGACATTTTGAGCTGGTGAGTTTAAAACTGAGTATTTTTCCAAGCCAGCATTCTACAACTGTATTCTGTATAAGAAATCCCCTTCTGACAGCTTATGTTAATAACTGCTTTTATAATGGTAAGGTAAGCAATAACGTTGTATTTTCTTTAGGATTTATATGTTCTTAAAGGCTGATACAGTAAAAAAAATGTAGCCGATAAGGAGTTGTCATGTTGTCATTTAATCTTCAAAAGATTAACATGAGCTAATGTGCTTGGCTAGTAAACAGTATCACTGTTGTATTTGCCTTTTGTGACTTTGCTATTGCCTCACTGCTATTTATCAGGCACAGTCTGAAAATCACTTGGGGTCTTCTGTGGCCCCTGGTGCGATAACTGTGCCGACAGCAGAGGGAGCATTAAACTCATTGCCCACAGTAAAGTGTGGGGAGTGATACCCATGTTCCTATAATCCTTGTATGGGTAGGATGAACTCATTAGCCTTGTGGCAGTCATCCTAGGAGAAGGACAACTCTGATTCCAAACCCGGGCAAATGGAGCTCGTTTAGCCCTGTAAGGCCTTCCATCTAAGAGGTTAAACCTCCATCCTAAGGATCTTGCTGCCAGCGTCCAAGCTTGCTAGGCCCTGGCAGATGAATCTTAGGACTAAAGGGTGGGTCCAGCTCTGCGCATGCTGTGTCTTACCTAAAAAAAAAATCCATTGCGCAGACTGGAGGGTGCTATCCACTATCCTCTTTTTATCAGCGCGCTTGTGAAAGGCACTGATGAGGAGCATGGATGGAGCCCTCCCTGGATCTTCGTTTGTGAAGCCTAGCCACAACGACGACGATTTTCTTTATTCTTCCCAAATCACTTAGCTGCACAAGAAACAATCACTGAAATGAAAGTTTAATATTTATGTATGTAGCACCACGTGTGTGTGCAGCATCTACATCAATTCATGTATAGACTCTAAAATCCAAGCCAGTACAACTCTTGGAGAGTGGAAGAGTTGGTTCCAGGGACAGTTGAAGGCTGATTAGGCTATGAATTACAGAAAACTCATTAGGGAAAAAAAAAAAAGTGTTAAGTTTTTACAGGCTACTAGGAGCAAGTGAGGAAAGGCAGTATCCTGTTTCACTTTAGGAATTTGACGGGGTGACCGGGGGGACCGGCTCCCCAGTCTAAGTCTCCCAGAGAGATGTGCACTCTGAGGGTCCAAGGGTGAAAAGCTTTTATTCAAATCCAGCAGGAATTTTTAAGGCTTCTGTGGGGAACAGAAATGGCCCGGCTAGCCAATGGGGGAAACTGGGGGATCACGACCCAGTTGTAAACCAGGGATTGGGGAAAGACAGGTGGGATAACCAACAGGGTTAGGACAGAGGTGGGCCTGGCTCAGTGGGCAGGACAGCATGGNGGAGACCTTTCCTCAAAAAGATTGTTCTTTTGACCCTAACTTCTGGTCAAACCAGGACACACCTCACCCAGGGCAAAAAAGTCTATTTGACATACCAGATACCTTAGTTGTATTGTCGTTAGGGTCCGTGTCTTTCAGATTACAATCACATTTATAATGTGGGTAATACAGTGATTAGTTTAACAAAAGATGATACAATGATTTGCAGTAAGTTCTTTAAAATATTACACTAGGGTGATTCATGGCTAAATCACACTGACTTTGTTGAATTGGACTTTAAATTTATTTAAATATTTAAATAATTTAAATATTAAATTTTGCTTTTGCCTGTAATACCTGAAGTGCCTATGCATCTAGAATTTGATTTACAGTGGTGAGTTGGGACACTGTACTACTAAATATTGCATATTCACACAATGTGAAACAACACTTGCCTTTGGAAAAAAGCTCAGTCTGTATAAGAGAGGTTGCAAGAAAGACAATAGCTTCTCTGAGTTCGTAACAGATGTCCGCAGATTCATGAATTTGGATCCAGTGTCACTACTGTAGAACTACCCTCACTATAATGTTATCTTTTGACCATGTATTGATATTACAGTATACTGATATTATAGTCCTGATCTGGTGTCAGCCTCTGTATATCTTACCAGTTCACTCACTTTACCAGAATAAGGTCTCTGAGGTCTGGAGATCTTGCAAAATAGATTGTGGACAGCTTAGGTAGGCTGCAGTTTTTAGGTACTACCATGCTGTAACTTTGTAATACTAAGTAATCTTAAATATGGAGGACTCTGACTTTGCTGTTTGCCTTTTCTTGGCAGGTTCTATTCAGAGTGTTTTTCCTAAGGTCTCCACTTTATAAAGTTGCATAGGTTCAGGCACCTCTTGGAGGCACGTAATTTTCCAATGATTCCTGAGATGTATTAATATATTCAACTTGAATTTGGATTCCATTTTCTTTAGCTTTTGATAAATGTCACTTTACCTGAAAATGGATAGACATGTTCTACAGAAGCATCTTGTTGTTGCTTTTATTTAAATTGTTAGTTTAATAAGTTTGTTGAGTCTAGTTCCCAAACTGTTAAAGAAAACTAGTGCTGATTTGTCATCTTAAAAGCAGCAGGGATAATGCATGTTCTCTTGCTGCAGGCCAGTCAAAATGATGGTAGTGTTAGAAGTTGAACTCTTCCAGTAATGAGTCTTTAGAGCAGATGGATGGCTTTGCTTTGAGGCCTAAACAAACTTTCTTAAACCCTTGCAAAGCCTTAACCAAAATTGTCAGTAAATTTATCTTAATAGCAATTCTAGCACATTTCACTGTGGCTTAGGAAAGGAGCAGTTTTTTCATAACTGACCTTTCAGTAGTGCTGACTATACTACAGTATCCTGATCCTCAGTAAACAGTATGACTAAAATATAAATTGAGTACTGTCAGACCCTTAAAAATTTGACCTAAGCCATGTCTTCTGCATATAATAATATTCAATAATAGGAAATGTCATAGATGGATAACGTACTCAGATCATTACTGAGTTTATGTATATTTGAAGTAATTTTCAGGACAGATGAATGGCAAGTGAAGATGCCTTGGCTTGGAATGGTTACTGAGGTGACACCTCTGTCTGCCCTCACCCAACCCTACTAGCAGGTCGCCTGAAATTACCTCACTGTAACGGCAGTGTTTGGGGCAATAACTGCATCAACCACCTCTTCTGCCCATTTTTCACCAGTGAAGTTTTTCGTTTTGTGTTAAGAAGACCTTTGTGTTGCAAGCTGGGAGAATAATTCAACTCTTGCCTTACTGTTATAAATCACAAGTAGGTCAATTGGAGTTACTGGAGCTGTGTTGGTGTAAGAAAGAGCGGTATCACAACAGCTGAGTTCTTGGATCTCATAACAATTCATCTCAGAGAGAACTTTATGTGCAAAAGCAGAACCCATGATTGTCCTTAGAGTCCAGGTAAAAATGAACAGAAACAAGTAACTGAAGGTATATGAACTTAGTGCTGAAAAGATTCACATTAGCAGTGCTTTGAGTGGAGAGTTCTGTGGGTGACATCCTGCAGCACAAGGTTAGATAATGTCCTTCACCTTTTCTTACAAAAATAGTTTATATTTTTAATCCGTGTTTTTAAAATTTAGATTTGCAATATCTATTTTTATAATATACAAAAGTATTGTCCCAATATTTTCCAAATGATCTGATATGACATGGCTGAACATCAAACCTTTTTTCTAGTATATACTCTTTTCAATGTGACAAAGCTTGAATTTCTGGCCGTCATAGCAGCAAGGCTATCCAAAACCCTTATTCACCTTTTCTTCTGCTCTTACTTAGGGTTGTGTCTCATCTGACAAAAATTCTGGGCTTTTCTTAGATGTCCTAATAGCTTGATTTCTTTCCTGACACGATACTGAATCTGTTAAGTGTCAACCGTGGTTCATTTTGACTTTAATATACACTAAAGGTAACTGATTTTCCCTGTATTCATAAAACTGCATGTAGCAGTCCTGCCTCTCGTTTTGTTGATTCTCTTATTTCTTTTGTTTTTGAAATATAGCTTGTATAGAAGTGTAACATGAGTGCTTTGATCCTGAATATAACATGTCAGCTTTTTAACAGTTCACAGAAGTATTACACTACTAAATAGGGCAGACATAGTGCTGTGTTACGCTGACACTGGTTTGAATACATCTAGCAGTAGGTAGTTAAGTGATTTGGAGGTGTTTTGTTTGGCACGGCACTGAAAGAGTAGAATCTTCACAAAGACGGGCATTATGAATTTTGTGACATAGATGATAATCACTTTTATCTTCTTTTGTACTCATCTTTTATGCAATGATACTTGAAAGAAGTAATTCAGGAAGTGCTGAGCAAAACAATATAAAATTAAGAAGTGCTAGGATTAGAGCGGATAGCTGGCAGATAGGCTCTGCTACTTTCACAATTCTATAAGGACCTCTAAAACCACTTAGCTTAACATATCTCAGGTGAATAGCATGCTGTTATCAAACAAGAATTCAAGAGACTTTTCTGACATCTCCAGATATATTGGAATGATTACTGAGGTGACACCTCTGTTTGTCTGCCCTTATCCAACCCTGCTAGCAGGTTGCCTGAAATTACCTCACTGTAATGGCACTGTTTGGGGCAGTTACTGCATCAACCACCTCTTCTGCACATTTTTCACCAGTGAAGTTCTTCAATATGACTTACCAGAGAAGTTTCAATATGTGAGATAATTGTAACAGCACTGGGGAAAGATATTTTACCAAAATAAAATGTCATGAAGACTAGATGTCATAGAAGAAAATGTCATAGAAGACTATCACTCAGGTGTTACTCTATCTGGCATTTTCATCATTTGCAGCTGAGAAGCATTATGGGACTTGAACAAATGTGTTGTTTTGTTACACAAAACAACACGATACTCAAGCCCATACACAAGAATTTGAGACAGCTTAATAGATGCACTGGGTAACTTGCTTACAGAACCTTTAGTTAGTGTAGTTAATTGTAGGAGAGGGAAAGAGAGGTACCTCAAATTCTTATTTGCATTGAAGTACTGTTGCACGCGAGGCACAGTCTGAAAATCACTTGGGGTCTCCTGTGGCCCCTGGTGCGATAACTGTGCCGACAGCAGAGGGAGCATTAAACTCATTCCCCACAGTGAAGTGTGGGAAGTGAAACCCATGTTCCTATAATCCTTGTATGGGTAGGATGAACTCATTAGCCTTGTGGCAGTCAAAATCTCTGTCCTAAGGACTTTGCTGCCAGCGTCCAAGCTTGCTAGGCCCTGGCAGATGAATCTTAGGACTAAAGGGTGGGTCCAGCTCTGCGCACGTTGTGTCTCACCTAAAAAATACATTGCGCAGGCTCAAGGGTGCTCTCCACTATCCTCTTTTTATCAGCGCGCTTGTAAAAGGCACTGATGAGGAGCATGGGTGGAGCCCTCCCTGGATCTTCATTCGCGAAGCCTAGCCATACAATATACAATACTGTTGCACACGATATAGAGGAAGTAAATGTCTTGAAAATCTGTGTATACCACAATATTTGAGACTGCAATAATTTTTATGATCTCAGAGTAAAAACCACTAAACAGTTGCAAATAATAACATGTAAAAGGTGATTAATGTTTAATGAGAGAATTGTAAACTTCTATGCATTTAAAATCAGTGGTATTTTAAAAGGATATATTCCATGAACCTACAATTAATGTTTGTACGTACTGATGATCAGTAAATCCAAATAGTTTTTAGTACTATAACTTTGATGTACTCCATTTTACATCTATTACATAAGGTTCACCAGCACATCCATGCAGCAAATTTGGCCATCACCAGTCAAGACTGTTTGTTATGGGGTACATGAAACAGGAAGTTAATTTTATCCACCTTTCCTCCTCCTCCTTCCCCTTAATGTGTTTGTTTTGTCTCTAAACTGCTCTGCTGCTGGCCAGCCCCCCTCACCCCAGCAGGCTGACGCTGTAGCCGTGGCAACAGTTGTGGTGTGTGCGGGGCGGGCCAGAGCAGTGGTACCTGGGAGCCCCAGTGGGGCAGAGGGGCATGTCCCGGAGCAGCAGTGGCCGCACCCTGGCAGCTCTGGCAGCTCGAGTCCGAGCATGGAGTGAGTGGCAATCCCGGAAGCAGCTTTTCATTTGTGAAACACAGAATCACAGAATCATGAAGGTTGGAAGAGACCTCTAAGATCATCAAAGTCCAACCATACCTATCAACCCCGGGCCACAAAACCACGGCCTTAAGGACCACATCTAGAGTTGCTTAAACTCCTCCAAGGATGGTGACTCCACCACCTCCCTGGGCAGCCTGGACCAATGCCTAACACTTTCAGGGAAGAGACTCCTCCTGACATCCAATCTAAACCTCCCCTGGGACAACTTAAGGTCATGTCCTCTTGTCCTGTCACTGTTAAACCCGGAGAAGAGATCTACCCTCATCTCACTCCAACCTCCTTTCAGACAGTTGGAGAGAGAGAGATAAGGTCTCCCCTGAGCCTCCTCCACACTAATCAACCCCAGCTTCCTCAGCTGCTCATCACAAGAAACAGCCAGACAAAAGAGGCTGGCTCTCTGCACAAAGTACCCTAGGAGTCACATGTGCAGGGAGCCCTGGGGAATCTCATGATACTTCACCTCCTTTTAACACCAGTGTGGGACAAGCCACTTCCTTCTCTCTGCACTTCATCCCGGGAGCACAGGGAGGAGAGAGGGCTGATCAAGACCCTGTCATGTGGCCCTCCACCATGTTGACTACCACATGGTGTCCTGCCCTTCCATCTAGACTGGGAGTTTCTTTCTCTTCACACATCCAACTCCATCCACTACCCTGGTTCCTCCATCCACCATTTCAGCTCACCTCATCTTCCTTCCCACCCCAACCAGACTATATTTCTTGCAGGTTTTATTGGGGGTGTAGGGGGGACAAATCTCATGGCGCGGTGAGGGGGGAGGGACCGGGAAGATTTCTTACCTATTTCTGTATTTTCACTGTAATATATATATTTATTTGTTAAAGTTATTCTTTATCACTTTTGTCTTGGGTGTGCATGTGTTTTTATTCTATATTTCTTCCTTTGTCCTGGGAGGGGTAGGGTCCTTACCTGGGTCTTTCCTAAAAATTGTCTTATCAAACCAAGACACAGTCTGTGGAGACTAATCTGCCTCCTGATCAGACAGCTCAAACTCAGACCATCTGTAAAAGCAGGATGCGAGTATGCTTGTTTGGCAATAGTGGAGGGATGCTGAAATCTGTACTTCATTTGTCTCCTGAATACAGACGCTGGTGACTTTGACCAGCATAGATGTTTCACAATTCAAAAGGCAAAATAAGTCCTTGTGGTGCTGTTTTCATGTAGCTGAAACAGTGTATGTGCTCAGGTTCTTTGGTATTCCAAAGACATACTTGGATTATTGTAGCTAAGAAGTTACTGACATTCAGACTGATCAATATTTCACTTCACCCTGGTAAAGTGTAAAAAATGGCCTCATCCCTTTCTGTTTTGGCACTCTCAAAGAGCTCTTATGTTTAAATTCATATTTATTTTTAATATATAAAATCTAGAATAATATATCCCATTCTTAAACTCCTATTGTTATAAACTGATGTTTAATGTTATCATTACTTTGATATTACCATTTTTATAAATGGTCCAGCACTGTAGGGACATATAAACTCCGTTTTCATTTACCATTTTTAGTACTTAATTATTGTATTTCATGATATCTTCAAAATAATAAATTTAAAATTCTAGGCCTGGATGCATAGATGATTTGAAGTACCTACAGCTACCTTTAAAACTACTTGAAACAACTGGGGAAAAAAAAAAGACAAAACACTTGTGCGGCGGTTGAGGGTGCGCTCCCCCTTAGTCCTCCCCCCACCGTGGTCCCCGAGATGCCCAAAAGAGCCACACAGGGACCCCAGGAGAGGAGCAAGAGAGAGAGTTCATTAACATGGGAAGGGGCATTTATAGGTTTTGGTGGGATTCAGTTAACAACCAATAAAGAAACAGGGATAACAACCAATAGGAGAAGGAAAATAAAGACCAATAAGAAAACTTATACAAAACGTTTTCAGGGTCAACTTAAAGCAGTCCTAGTTGATGAGATAATGGTTTTCTCAGGGGATTTTGGGAACAAGAAGATGACTAAAGGGAAAAAGAACAAAAGAATCTCCATTTTGTAACATATATTTACACAACAGTAAAAGCTTCTGTTTTTAAGGCATTTGGGCTAGGTTCTTCAAAAGCCCATTTCTTACAAGGTCTTTTCCATTCCTGATACTGCAGGCCCACTGCCACACACTTGGCATGTAACAGTAAAACAAAAGCCCCATACACTTCATTGCTAGTGAGTCTGTACACACATGCCTCACATCTAGCTTTCCCTTTTCACAACCCTCCTTTCAAGACTACCTCCACCTTTGCTCTGTCTTCAAGTTCTCCTTTCCAGCTCAGCTCTGTTTTCCTGGCAGTGTCTGAACATGAATCCTGAAGGATAAGAGCTGTTTATCATGCTGCAAGTGGCCAATCAGTTCAGAGGGGCTGCAATTATATCATTGCGTGCCTGCTTTTTATATGTATGTTCCCAGACACAGAGCTTGAATAAGGGAAACTATCCTATGTCACCTAGTTCTCTGACCAAAAGGGAGTGATAGATCTCAAGCAGCAGAGCAGGTGCATTGGCCCACACAGCAAGGGTGCACTGGGCTGTGAAATCCCCAAGGATTAGTCTCCAAATAATAAGTCTCAGCAATTTATCTTTCTGATACCAAGTTTGAATTTGCCTTTTGTGCATTGTCATTGTGCTACTCCTCAAGTTATTTCACCTCCTTTGGGCAACCAAGAGCAGCTCCCTCCTGGTACTTGTGTTCCTCAAATTTTTGCAGTTGCTGCTGCATGCAAAGAGGCCCCACTGAGGAAGGAGCTCCTGCTGCTTGTGCACAGCCTTACTGGAGATCCTTGTCAGTGGAGAGCTGGCACAATTCATATGAGTGGCCTTGCCCCAAAGATAGCTATTGTTTGTATAATAACCTCCTCTGCTACCTTGGGAGTGGAACAACAAAGGGGCAGTGTGAGCTTCTGAGGTGGTCTGTAAATCTAATGGCTGTGGATTTGAATCTGTTTTGTCTTCTGAGTATGCAAGAGCTCAGAAATCATCCTGACATCTAATATTTGCTGTCTTGCTCCTGGTCTTTGATACACTTCAGCCTGAAAAGCCTGATTAATGTGACACCCTGCTGGGGTTTTAAGATTTCACACTTGCTCTGGTTTCACACTGTTGTGTTTTTAAGATTAGGAGAGCAGAGATTCACGTCAAATGTTGCTGCTGCCCCCTTCCCTCCACCCAAGTCCATGTTATCTGGAAATGGGTCCACCCTTCCTTAGGAAACTGAGACAGCAAGGAAGCCACATCCTCTTCATGTTTTTACATTTAGGTGTGTCTGACTGAATGTAAATTTCCTCAAAGCTACTGCAGCTGTCAGATTGGTTTGGGTTTACTTCAGATGATCTGAATTTGTATCTCAGTGTATCTGACTGCAATAATTGTAACCTCTTCTACAGTGAGAAGGGACAAAACAGCAACGGTCAAAAGACTCATTCTCTTCCATCCCTGCTACATATAGGACATTGGATGATCTGTAATTGATGATCTGAACTGAGAATTTGACTCTCAGCTACCAAGTTTTGCCATATACCAAATTAGTTCAGTGAAGTGAGAGCTGAGATGTCAAGCTTGCTTGCATATGAACGTAAGTAAGTATACTAGCACCTAGAGCTGACTGCTGCCACTAAGAAAAAGCAAATGAAGTGTCCTGGGCTATGGCATCCTGCCTGAAATTTCTCTGTTCTCACTGCAGACAACCTCCAAATTAAGTGTTGGACAGCATAATAGCAACCTGAGATGTACTCCCACTATCTTGCTCAGACATCCAATCCAAATGCAACCTTCTGGAAGCACCTTTGTCTCTTCCCAGTGACTGTCCAGAGACTCAAAGATCCTAATTTAGGAGCAGTGAATTATACCTACCTTAGAACATCTCCAGAGGCTGCAATGTCTTTTTGGCTAACAATGCAGTATAGTCTCTTTCTTTCCTGTTAACTAATGTATAAACGGATTGAAACCTGAAACTGGAGTATTGTGGGAAATTTGGACAAGCATAGGAAAAGGTGAAATATTTAGTTCCCCTTTGAGGTAGCAAGCTTGGCAAAGGGACTTCTTTGCTTCCATGAATATTTTTATTTGCCTAGGCGAAAAAAAAAGGGCTGACAGCCTTACCTGAGATACTTTCTCTACTCCCGTTAGTCACCAGAGGAATCACTATGACACAACACAAGCTCTGGCCTGGCTTATTTGTCCTGCCTTCAGTACTCAAGCTACTACAGGTATCTCTGCACTGTGCTGTGGTCTGCAATAGGAAATGAAGCCATAAGCTAATGTTGACTTCTGTTGGAAGTCATCTGTCCTGATTTGGGCTAAACCAGAACAACTCTGTTCAGTGATTTTACTTTTCAACTGATGCTGCTCATAATTAACTGCCCTTTCTGAAGCTAGTAGCTTGTTTTTGACAGATAAGACCCAAGGTTTCAGAATTATGGCCAAGGAATGGAATGCACCAAGGTCACATTAGATCTTGTGTCCCACAAAGGGGGTGCAGACAAAAGGGCTACACCTTTCGGGACAAGCGGACAGTGACCCTGAAGTGACCAACTGAGTATTCCATGCCATGTATGTCATATTACAGTATAAGAAGAGAGTTAGTTCCTTCTTCTTCCCTTCTTCTTTTTCTCTTCCTCTGATGGCTGCCATCTGAGGAGACCTCTGTTAGTCATCTATTTGATCTGATCGAAGGTTCCAGAATCCAGCTCCTCCCCCCAGGTTATGGCCTGCTGCTGGGCCTACTCAGTGGTGATGTAGTTACTAAAAAGGGGATTTGGGGTTTGATTTTGTCTCTGCGTATATTTGTAAGTATTTTCTTCTATTTCTATTATTTTATTGAAATAGTTTTAGTTTTATTTTCCAATCCGTAAATCATCTTGGCTTATTATTGCCTATTTTCCCTTCCCAGGGTTGGGGATAGGTAATAGAGAGTGACTGTCACTCCATTAGGGGGTTGCCCTAGCCCTTAACCTGAGACATCATCCTATACAATAGTCTTTACTAGTTACCTTTTAGGGACACAGCACCTCCTTTTCTGGGTAACTGGTTACCTATTTTATGATAGGGTAGAATCAGTGGTTACGGTAGTCCTTGGGCCCAGCGGTCTGAGCCTAGTTCTTGTCTTCCCCATGCTGATGTTTTAAATCTAGTTCATCTTCTTGCTTACAGTTAGCCATCAGCTGTGTGCTGGCTTGGGAAAGCTTAATTTAGTTGACTTCTATTGTTCCTATTTGTTTGTGTAGGTTTTAACAGGAAAAGCTGTTGGCCTTTAGTCTATGGCAGCAGACAGCATTCACCTAAGATGTGGTAGTATGTCTTTGTGTGCAGTATCCATATTAATTAAAAAGTTATAAATATTTTGTGCTTTTTGTAAATTCAAATACTGAATTTCCAATTCAGAGTCTTTCATTGTGTAAATATAGAGGCTAGGAAATACAGGTGATCTATTATTGTTCTTACAGGTCAGCAGTTCTTCTTGCACATCTCTGTACTTACACATAGAAGCCATAATTTGATTTAGGTTTTGAACAAGCCCTCTTTGACTCTGGAATTTAAAGTCATCCTTTATGTAAGAAGAAATGAAGTGAGTACTTTCCAGTGGGAGACAGTTTTTCTGGTAAAGTTCTAGCATCATATACATATGTGTAAATGTGTGTATAAAAATATAAAGTAAATAAGCAAACATAAACCCAAATTTCTTTAAAGGTTAGATCTGGTCATAAAGGCTGAAGCTGTTAAAAAAAATAAATAAAAGATCTTGTTCTTACAGTGTTTACTTATGATGTTTAGGCCAGCTGAAGCTTTGAGACACATCAGCATACTTTTAGTTGAGGAAGTTTTACTCAAAGTTTACATTAGTTTTTAAAAATGTGATCTTTTACTTCCAACTTCTCAAGAAAGTTTGGCCTTTCTTCCCTTGCAAAACATTTGGCCACATTTTGTTGATTTGTTTAGCACCTCCAAATTGTGTTTCCGTGATTTATTGTAGCTAAAGCTGGGTTTGAAGATGATGCACAGATTTCAGTGCGGACAGCATGTGATTACTTGCCTGTCGTCTCCATGCTTTAGGCCACAGTGAGCATTTAAAGCCTGCTGTCTGCTGCTTCCCATTTAGTTTCAATACCAGTTTAAGGCACTGATCTAGTTTTCAGATCAATAAATGGATCAAGCTTGAGACACGTTACAAGCTGAATATTAATCTCTGTATGACTGTGGCTGCTGCATTCTTGGAGGATCACACTAGACACACAGCCCAGACATATTGATTCTCTTGGCAATTCTCAAAATATATTAGATGAATCTAGAATCCAAATTCCCTGAGAGTACATCTCAGAGCTTCCTTAGAAAGCTTTTTTATACTTGGGTACTTAAATTGTGAAATTCATTCTCACATCTCCAAATCTTCTCCCACCTGCCCTTTCTATATTAAAATATTTACCCAAATGAATGTTGACCTTCAAGAGCGAAGACTGCCCAGCAGTAATATGCTCAATTTCTGCAATATTACTGATAGGATTACAGTGAAAAGAATGCCAAAATAAAGTGAATAGTTTGGTTGTCTAGCATTGTTCATTCTTATTGCTTCTGAAGCCTTTTGTGGCAGGATTTATAGATAAATATACATATTTGCTACTCCTGATTCAGAACTGGCACAGCTCCAGGAGAAGGCACCACCTCATAAATTACATCTCCATTGTGATTTTACAATTTTTTTTATTAAAAATGATACTTGAAATAAAAAGAAAGGCCTAATTCCCTTATGATGAGTTACATCTACAGCACTAGCAGCCAGATAAATCCTCCTTCTGACTTGTAAATAAAGCAGAGACAGGACTAGCTACTCAGAGGTGTATTTAATATTGACTTAGCAAGGAATAAAAGGGACATGTGTAGAGACAGACTATCTGAGCCTGAATTGTACGTGTGCCTCTGAAAGTATGTATTACATTCTTGTTGAGTACTGGAATTTTAATATGTTTGAGCTAAGTTAGGAAGGGCTGCCAGACTTAACAAAGGCAGTTTGACCTTACGGGACCAGTGATTTGAACAACTAGAATTAAACAGTGTGTGCAGAACAGCAATATATGTCTGTTGTGGGTTAGGGGCTGGGGTGACCCCTAATCCAGTGACAGACACTCTCTGTTACCCACTTTTCCCCTCCCCACTACTGGAAGAGAAACAGGAAGAATAAAGACAACTGGGGTTGTTTAGTCTCAAGAAGAGAAGGCTCAGGGGAGACATTATCACTCTGTACAACTACCTGAAAGGAGGTTGTAGCGAAATGGGGGTAGGTCTCTTCTCCAAGGTTAACAGTGAGAGGACGAGAGGAAATGGATTCAAGTTGCAACAAGGGAGGTTTAGATTAGATATAAGGAGACATTTCTTTATTGAAAGGATTGTTTGTTCTTGGAATAGGCTGGCCAGGGATGTGGTGGAGTCACCATCCCTGAAGGTATTTAAGAAACATTTAGATGCTCTACTTAGGGTTATCGTTTAGGGTATGTTAGTGATAGGTATAGTTGGACTTGATGATCTTAGAGGTCTCTTCCAACCTTAATGATTCTGTCATTCTTTGACTTGTAGATTGGAAAAAAAACCTAAAGCTTCTTTAATGAGGATAATAATAATAATAAAAATGAAGTATATGCAAATGTATACAGATATATACAAACATAAACAAAACCAATATCGAACCCAATCCCCCCCTTGATAGCAACAACATCACCGCTGATACTGTGCAGACTCAGTGGCAGACCATAGCCAGAGTTGAGCTGGTAGCTGGATCCTGGAACTCAGGTCGGGATCAAAGTGATGTCAGACAGAGTCCTCCTCAGATGCCAGCCATTGAAGAAGAAAGAGAGTTCCATGATCCAGCTCACGCCTTACTCAGGCTGTGGCCTGCCACTGGGCCTGCACAGTATCAATGATGGTGTAGTTGCTATCAAGGGGATTTTGGGTTTGGTATTGATTTTGTATATATTTGTATTTATCTGTATATATTTCATTTTTATATTATTATGATTCTCATTAAAGCAGTTTTAGTTTTGTTTCCAAGCCACAAGTCCTCTCAGTCTTTCTTATTTCCTTTCCTTTACCAGGGTAGGGGGTGGAGAGGGGGGTAATAGACAGTGTCTGTCACTGGATGAGGGGTTGCCCCAGCCCCTAACAAACAATAATTAGTGGTGCCCAACCTGGGGCCCTAACCAATGACAAGGTCCTTGGTGGGTATACAGATAGTATGCTGTGAAGTAACTGTAGTACCTTAATAGACACTCATTAATGTGTGGGCATGAATTGCAGCTAAGAGTCATATGTAGCTCATCTGCCAGCATTTCAAGACGAAAACCGAATTTCCTTTATTACCTTGGTCCTGATTGCTACCCTGCCTATTTTTTGTACTGCTACAGGAATTTTTGAGGCAAGTGAATTTTCTGATCCAGCGTTTTCTTCCCAGAGCTTCCAGTTGTGGCTGTTCCATAAAAGGTTTAAATGCTCATTGTGTTCCCATTGTAATTACATTGAAGTGTTACGTGGGTAAGGAAGCTATTTTTTCTTGACCTCAGCTGGTGATCAGTTTATACACTTAAAGCATGACAGTTGATAATTTTGGACATCTTTCATTAGCTAGGGTAATATTAGATGCTATTCTTATTCACACAAATGTCTAATCCACCTTTTGTTCTCTGAGCTGGCTCTGCCAGAGGGTGTCCGAGCTGAAGATATGAAGAACAAGAAAGACAGTGTGATGATGTGCTGTGACTGATGTTACTGCGAATACATAACAGCAATTGCAGGTTTTTCCTCTCCCAGTTTCCTCTTCCTGTTGGCACTGAAGTTAATGAGGATTTGAAATAATTCTTCAATATTGTGTTTGTATAACAAGTATTGATATTACAAACAATGAAGGCTTTAAACATGCCACATATTGACAGGTTATCAGGAAATTCTAAGTGTTGTTCCTGGGGGGTGTCACAGAGAACACAGTGCAAACAATTTTTGTTCAAGTGAGGAAGGAATTCAAAACCTTCCCTTAGCCTTTATAGTTCAGGAGTTTGTTCTAAATTTTGCAAGGAGAGCAAATAGTCTAAGAAAGCAGTTTCTGGAGTAAATCAAAATCCTTGTTGTCTTAGTGCCTCACTGAGATGTTCTTTTCAGACATCAGCTGCATAAGAGAGGAAAATAAATGTGTCTTTCTAACTGACTTCTGTTCTCCCTTGTCTTTCCAGCAGCCTGGAGAGGATTAACAGAATCATGGGCCTGGAGTGAGCATGGAGTTGTCAGAAATCTTGATATTTAGGAGGCTGAGCTTTAAGTGAGAAACCTCAGAAAATGGCTGAACTAGAAAACTCTTAAGAAAACCACAAATACAGAAATGTAGCCATTTAAATAAATAATTCCAGTTTATCAGCCCTGGAAATTACTGTCTTTACCTTTGTCTGGCCATAGATTGGCAGAACCAAGGGCTAGTTTTGTTCTGCTTGCCATTCAGCATAGGGCACTAGGCAGGAATAAGAAACAGTCAGCCTTGTATTGCTGTGAATGTTGTCTTTAAAAAGAGAAGACAGAGACAGAATAAGAAATAAATGATCATGTTATACTCTGTTTTCAAATTGATGCTGTGTGATCCCTGAATCTAAAGACTTAGATCTCCAGGATTATTGTTTGTTTAAACTGTTATTACTATGATTTTATTAAAGTGCCATTTGGAAAATCTTGAAGTGTCAGAAAGGCTTTGTAAAGCTCAGTGTTATTTCAGTGCTTGTGAAGTAATGATTGTAGAAAAATGATCTTTAAAGATGTTTTAATTTTGAAGGCCTTTGCATGCAACATAAACACCTTATAAAATCAAAATATTACACCAGTACTGAAAATGTCCAGTATGCTTGATGGCTGCTTGAAATTTTCTCTTCTTCTCTCTCCCTCTAAATCTTTCTATTTTGCTACTGAAAAAGTGAAAGAAGGGGAAAAGTGATAAATGAAATCAGCCAAACAAAAAAGACTGAATCCAGGGTTTCAACTTTTAAGAAGATGATTCTGATAATAGAATTTTTAATAAGTTTTTAATATTTTAAATAATTCCTGAAATGAAAAAAGCCTCAATTTGTTATGGATAGCTTGTTCTGTTTAAGAACTTTGATCTCTTTCTTGCCCCTGGTCTTCGTGCAGCTTCATCTCCCTTTTTTATAAATCACAGTCTGGTCATTTTACAGTAATTTGGGAAGAATGTCAGGTATGCCTGTGTCAAATTGCCCACAACCTTTACTGCTTTAAGGCACACACTGACATGAAGTTGCCTCTGTGTAACCGTGTCCAAGATATCTGGTTTATCTCTTGTCACCTCAAGGTAAAGTCACTTTCTGCAATGATGTTTTAAGGTAACTTGATTAAAATCTGTATCTGCCTACACTTCTCAACTCTGCAGTGTGTGCCAAACAGCACGGCAACACAAGTCTGTGCAGAGACCACAGGTGAAATCCAGCTCTATTGAAGTCTGAATTCATGTTAATTTTAGCGCTATGGGATCTGAAGAAAAATGCCTGCCTTTCATAGAATCTTAGAATGTTAGGAGTTGAAAAGGACCTAGAAAGATCATCTAGTCCAACACCCCTGCCAGAGCAGGATCATCTAGATGAGGTCACACAGGAATGCATCCAGGCAGGTCTTGAATATCTCCAGAGAAGGAGACTCAACAGCCCTCCTGGGCAGCCTGGTCCTGTGCTCCGTCACCCTTACTGTAAAGAAGTTTCTCCTCGTGTTAATACTAAACCTCCTGTGGTCCAACTTGCTCCCATTCCCTCTTGTCCTAATATTGGATGACATTGAGAAGAGCCTGGCTCTCTCCTCCAACACTCACCCTTAACATATTTGTAAACATTCATGAGGTCCCCTCTCAGTCTCCTCTTCTCCAGGCTGAAGAGACCCAGCTCTCT
>VWZO01018161.1:11951-22640 GCA_013396975.1 Bucco capensis | reverse complement strand
TCTTCGTTCGCGAAGCCTAGCCATGACGACGCCGACGATTCTATGATTCTATGATTCTATGTGTGCACCTTATCCCGAGGCGAATTGGAATAACCCAGGTACCAAAATACAGGTTTTTAATGCAATTAAGGGTGCTGTTGGATGTCTAAGATGAAATAACTCAGAAATAATAGCTCTTACAAGTCAGAATCCAGTCCCTATTTTCCTTAATCTACCTTTCCTTGGAAGCTTCAGGAGACAAGACGGAATTTTCAGTCATTCTCTTAACCTCTCAGTTTTGATTAGGCTGAGACTTATCATAGAATCATAGAATCATAGAATGGTTAGGGTTGGAAGGGACCTCTGGAGGTCATCTAGTCCAACCCCCCTGCACTGGACAGGGACATCCCCAACTAGATCAGGTTGCCCAGAGCCCTGTCAAGCTGTTATCAAGTTTTGTTTTCTGTGCTATGTTACCACTTTCTGCATTTTTGGTCTAGAGACTAGAATGAAAATACAGTAGTAAATAGCTCTACAGTGCAAGCAAGACACCATCAAACAACTAAGTCAAAATTCAAGGCTTAGAACCAATGTAATTATGATATAACAATGAAAGGATTCAAAAGTTTGGTGAGGACACCACAGCTAATTTTTTTTTATATGTTTTATTTTGTGGAGTGAAATGTGTACCATGAATAGGGTGAGCAGATGAGATGGACTCTGTCCATAGCGATGATCAGACTATAGAATTCTGTCAGTGGCATGAACTTAACTTGCTTTGTTTCTGTTACCTGATGTGTAAAAAAGAGTTATGATTCTGTTAGTTCTGTAGTTCTCATCAAAGATGTTATTTTCTTTTTCTTTCTTTCTTTTTTTTTTTTTTAATTCATTTCTTTGAGAGAGAAAAAAGGAAACTAGAGAGGACATTAAAATGTCCAAATGTAGTGTGGAAGAAAATATTGAAAATTGAAATTAATAGCAGGAAATTATATTGAACAGCAGTCAGGAGAAACAAAAATGTCAAAAAATGTCATATATTTTCCTGCTTTTCAAGGCAGAGTCAAGAAACATTATAGACATTAGCAATAAGAATCAGGGAAAAAAAAAAAGAAGTTGCATCTTGTGTTCTATCATATAATACACTTAAATAATAAAAAATTTGGTTGGAATTAACTCTTTTTCTGAATTAAATGGTATTCAAAATTGTGTATCCTTCATCTGCAGAGAAATGCCCAGCAGCTGAGGACTGTATATTCTAAAACAGGTTTTTCTCAGTGTCAAGATAAATAGACAGTTATTGCATAATCAAGAAAGATTTTTTATTTCACATCGCTTCAGGTAATATCTTTAGAAAGATGATGCTTGCATTGATGTCTATATTCTGACTCTAGAAGAGGAAATATCTGTTCAAAATTCTTAAGACCAAATATTTCTGGACTGTATGTTAACTGCCCCACCTCCCTTTTTTAAGCCTTTTTTAATAGAAAGAAAACAAATACACAAAGTGCATTGTCTCATGCATGTCTTCTATAGTCAGAAGGATTTGTCAGTTTGTAGTAATAAACATAGATGGCCAGTTTATAAGTATACATATTTAGATAGAATTTTATAATTTCCAATTTTGACTTGGTCTGAAATGAAACAAGGTATGACACCTACATATTTTTACTTATAAAATGTTGAAGGGAGGACAACAGTTCTGTTTTTGCTGGGCTGAAATATTTGCTGGATGAAAAGTTTGTTTTGATATACGTTATATCCTAACTGATAAGATAAAACATGCAAAACAAAAATACTTAAAAAATAAAGAGGAAATGGTACTTTTGAAATTGTCAAAACAAGAGGTTTCAACTCCATTGAAACTGAGGGCTTAATTTTGAGGGGTAGTTAGACTTTATCTTAGCATTGTCTGTCAGAAAACTACTCCATCAGCAGATGTCAGTAGAAATATCTTCTACCTATTGTTGTTCAGAAAGTATTTCTCAGTAGTATTAGAAGGCATTGCAAAAGCAAGACATGTTCTGTGTTATCTGCTCTCTGCACACAAGGTCAGATACAGTAAAATCTTGGGACATTTTCATATACAGGCTAGAGTTGGATGTAGAATGGATTGAACTTCTAGAAAACATTCATTAGTGGTTTGTTTCTTTTTAGGTTTGTTTGATTTATTTTTTTTGTATGTGTGTGTGGGAGGCAGGTTGTAATCAGATACAAATCCCACAGCCTATAGTGAAGGAAGAGCTTCTTTGACACAAGTTCTGTAGACAATGGGGCAGAGGGGAAAAAACTAAACCACAACCCAAAGTATATAAAATTACTTTAAAAACATCTTTTTATTTCAATGAATTCCTCACAACAGATGTTTCAGAATCTTGGTTGTTCCTAAGACAGTCCAACATATGGAGCTCAGTTTATAGCTCACTCTTGATTGTCACGTTGAGATCTGAGCTTCTTGGACCAGAAGAGTAGTTCTTTCAAACTAGGAAGTTTATGTTTCAGGCTGCCATCTAACTGGAAGAACAACCAGGGGCAACATTGCTTTCTCCAATCTGCTTTTCATGTCTCTCTTGCTTTCCAGACCTTTGTGGCAATGTGCTACAATCTCCCTACCCTCTGCATAGAGGGTATGCTATAGAATATAGCATAGAATATGCTATAAAGATCTTCTGTGATAGTGAAAGGCCTCCTGTAAAATAGCAGCAGAGAATTTTTTTGTCTTTCATCTGTGCCTTTAAACATGGCAGTGAGAAAGAGATTTTCCAGGCTATTCATTTATAACAGGCAGAATGAGCTAGAAAAATGTCCTAGTTATTGCAAATCTGTGAGAAAAGGATATGGTTTGAATATGACTGAATAAAAATGAGGGTGCACAAACCCAGCAAAGAGATGTTACAGTGCTTAGCAGTAATAGTTACAGTCTCATTTTCTGACAGACTGGTATAGAATATAATCACAACGTGAGCTCCATAATTAAAGCAAAGATAGTAGTGACATTTTTATTGTATTTTATGCTGAATAAGTTCTTTTTTTTTTTTTTAAATCATACAGAAACTATTCATATTTGCAGGCAGGAACAACCCAGCTAGTGGAACTCTTAATTGCACTCAGCTTTTGCTAACTAGTAATGATGAAACTCAGAGGTTTGGATTTGAAGTGTGGAAGTTTAGATACCAAAAATGTCATCCTTCAAAATACATTCAGAAAATGAGACTCTGTCTCTTGTTCTGAATAGGATTTTGTATCAGTTCAATTTTTAGCCAAAATACACTGTCCTTTTGTCCTGGTTTGGGCTGGAACAGAATTAATTCTGCTAAGATGGTATTGCTTCTAGCCAGGGTTCCTTTAAAGGTGACTGTATTCCTCTGAAAGCTGGCAATATGTTTTCAGAACACATTATCATCTTCTAATAGCTTAAGCCTGAATGTTTGGGTTACAGCCTGAGAATTGGAAAGTAAACTTTTCTGTGGCTTTGCTGAGAAGTCAGGGTGAGTGCAGGGTGAGAGCGTACACCTATAGGAAGGAGACAGGCAAGGCAGGTGACCCCAAACTGACCAACTGAGTATTCCATTTCATACATGTCATGCTTGGTATAAATTTAGGGGGCCGTCCTGCCTTCTCTCTCTTCTTCGCCTCTCTGGCACCACTGCTTCTGCACTTCTGAGTCCAGGCCTCCAGGGTCCAGCTTCCTCCCTTTCTTTCCCCTCCCCTCCCCCCACCCGAGGGAGTTTGGCTGCTGTAACATAGCGACCGGGAGGGAAGGTGGGAGGTTTGGATCTTGGTGCTGGCTCTGTATCTTTGCTTGTATATATTTGCCTGCTGCCATTGTTTTCTATTAAAATAGTGAAACTTACTCAGCCTTTTCCAATCATCATCCAATCTTCATCCAAACCATAACGCCCTTATACTCTGCTGAAACAAAACTGAATACCCATGATGGAATCATAAAAGACAAACAGAATACGGAGACATCAGTTATCCAGAAGTCAAAGTGAGAATAAATAAAACTCAACCATTTGCTTTTGAAGTAGAAAAGTTCTTGACCATTCTACTCATTTATTCCAGTGCTTGCCTTCCTAANGATGCGGAGTGTGGATGGAGTCCTCCCTGGATCTTCGTTCACAAAGCCTAGCCATACATACAGCCTTCCTAACCATTAAATTGAATCTCCTGCCCTTTCATTAGCTATTATCCTGCCTTCAATGGACATTAAAAATATCTAGTTTTTTCCTTTTTGCAGAAATATTTTTGTAAACTTGAAGACTTTAAATATTGCATTTCTAGACTACTAACTATAGTTCTTTTACTCGCTTTTCTCAGCTAACGTTATCCAGATGGCTATTTGTACATCTTGCTTTCTTCCAGTCTTTCTATCTGGAAATAAAGGGGTCTTCTGCATAAAAACATCCTTCCTTTAAGATACACACACGAACACACGCACCCTCAAATAAGATAGCGTCTCAAATGCACAACTTCCTGCCAGTTATCTCAGATGAGAGATTTCACTTACTAAGGAATAAAGAATGAAGAAGCAAAAGCAAAAACAGATTAAATGGCCTGTGTGACATTACATGGAAAAGATGTATCAGAAGTGGAGAAAATAAACCAGGGATTCTAATGATCAAGATTTCATAACAACGATTCACATAGATTTTTCAATGACTGGTAACACATAGCTGAAACTTGATGAAGAGAACTCCATATTCTATAAGATCTAGTGGATTGGAAATGTCTTGCAAATAGATAAAATATCTTTTGTTGTTATGTACTCTGGCTTAATTTTAGTATCTTTCTGAAATCAGGAATCATCTACAAGTTAAAAAGGACAACGCATACAAATAACAGTTGAGATTGTCACCTCAATTAACAATGAGGATAAATTAATTACTTTTGTAAAATTTTTTAAAAACTCTGTGATCTTCCAAAGTAGCTTGATTTTTTTTTTTATAGAATAAATCTGTCATATGAATTGATTTACTGCACAGCAAGATCATGCTTTTAAAGATGTCTCTATTATAGGAAAATTTCTCAAGCTTCTTAACACTGTTTTACCCCAGGCAGTCCAATGAGCAATAGTAACAGTGCAGGCACAGTAGGAATTTTATCAATCTCTGCTCACTTTACTTTTTTCAGGGAACATCTTTGAGTTGCAGCATGGAAAATACAGATGCAAACTTCTCAGAACTGTCCCACCCATAATTGTGTCTTTTTCTCTATTCATGTTGCCCAAAGAGAGACAAAAGCAACAGCTTGCTCCAAGTCTTTTTCTTTTTTGGAAGTAAAGAAGGATCCTTCAAATACCCTACTGTCTTCTATAATTCAGAACACAAGGAAAAATTGACAGCATGGTTGAATGCTACGTTCCAAGCACTAAATGGATTTGTATTTAATACAAGTACATGATCCAAATCTAAGTCTTTGATATTCTTTCCCTTGGCTTTCCATATCAGATGATCCCACAGGGTAAACAGTGTTACAGATTCATAGAATTATTGGTTGGACAGAACCTATGGAGTCATCTAGTCCAGGACTCAAGATAGGCTCTACTAGTCATTATTATGTCAGAGCAGATGGGACTATGAACAGCCACATCTGGAAAAGCAACCCTGGGTGACATGTTACAGTTCTCCACATCTGGTCTGATAAGAAAGTTTTTTCTTAATGTCCAGTTTGAACATTCCAAAACACAAGTTATTATTCTTTGGTGTACCACCTGTTGTAAGAAGTTTGGCCTTTTCATCTTTATTACTGTCCATCAAGTAGTTGTAGAATGCAGTTAGTCTGACTGATTTATGTCTTCACCAGAAAAGGTGTGAAATGGGGCAATAAATGGTAATTCAGTACAAATTACTTTTTTTTTTTACATTTAAGCCTTTTTTAAAAAAGGCTTAAAACAAAGGTTAAAACAACTATAAGAAAGGCAGATAAATTACAATGGTCATGGAGTCATGATGACTCCAACTCACTCCACTATATTTTCTGTCTGAGTAAACTCTTTTTCTCAAAGATGCAACTAGGAGATCGAATCTACTCCAGTACCCTTTCTAGTTGGGATGGAACCAGCTTAAATATGAACCATGGCAACTTCATAAATATTTTTGGTGTTGTACAGCTTTTTCATGCAATGTAGCACGTAATTAAGATTTGTCCAGCCTGGAGTTGTCACTTTTTAGTTCTAAAGTACAATTGTTTGAGGGTTTTTTAAATGTGTTTGTTTGTGGGATTTTTGGCTAGTTTGTTGTTTGTTTTTTTTTAGACCAGGGAACTTTTGCCTTGAAAACAACCTGCATCCTTCAGCAGTGGGTATATTGAGGAAAATTCTGTGGTCCATATGTGTGTGTTCAGGACCTTGTTACTAAAGGAAACTAATGGGCTTTAAATACTGTTAAATGTTTAAGTTATTATTATTACCTTGATAGCCAGTGGTGGCTACCCATTTCTCAAAGCTATACCACAGATTAATCAGAACTATTTTTCCACAGCTACTAGCAGTAAGAAGAGACCTAGTGTTGTTGGTTAGTGGGAACCTTAATCCAGAATGTTTTACATTCATACAAAACACATTTTGTATAATGTTTTTAAAATACAGTCAGTGCCTTTTTGCTCTATGTTAATCCTTGTAAAATTAATAAAGTATGTTTCCATGTTGTTAAATTAGTGGTGAAGTTTGCCTCATAAAATATGTTTTGCTGTCTTGGTTTTATAGGCAAAGTATTAAACTACAGTTTTCAAAAGCAGCTTAATACAGTACAAGAAAAATCAAAATAATAAGGCACAGATTATTTTTAAAGACCATATATTAGACAATACACACTTTAAAAAACACTGTGGTTTCCATAGTTGCATTCAGGAGTTATTTTCATATCCCTGCATTGTCCTACAAGTGCAAGATATTCACTTGCCAGTTATGCATGGGAAGGAAGGAACATAGACACGCATAATATATCAAAAAGTCCACAGGGCTGTTAATTTGCTGTGATATATTCCATTCTTGCTGAGGTCTGATATGCCCTGCTCTTAGCTCTGTACTAAGACAGAACAAGAGAAGATTTCTTCTTGCCTACAATCTGTTTCATTTTTGTTTTGGGGTTTTTTTTTAATATTTAATTAAATCCATTAAAAAAAACCCACAAACACAAGAAATCAACAAGCTTTTAGAAAACTAAGATATATTTATAAAAGAAAATATAAAGAACAAATCTGTGTCTACCTGAGATTAATTATTCACAGCTAAGATCTTGGTTAGACTCTAAAAGATTGTTAAGCACATGAATGAAAAATTTTAATTTTTAGTGGTGCAAACAGGTTTCAGGTGCTAAATCATTAAAAATACCAGGATGGATCTAACTTTAGACATCTGCAAGTTGGAGACATTCTGTAAGTTAGCCTTGTGTTTTTTTTCTGGTCAATGGAAAGAAACAGCCCTCCAGGGAGTTTTTTATCACCCTCAGAGATACATGCTTATGGTATGTAATATGAATCATGTTGGGCACATCACCTTCAACTGTCTACTCAAGTTTCTCACACAACTAATTTTATTTAACTTGGAGATGCTTAACTTGGAAATGCTTAAGGTTAAAAAAAACATATATCCTTAATGCTTTTAAAATAAGCACATCCTTAAATCCCTTTGTAGTCTCCTAGGGGATTTAAACACAGCTCTCTGGAATTTTTCATTGATTCAGTTGCAGTTAATCAACTCCTTAAGCTATTTTTGTGAAAGGATCTGAGGTTTTTGTGCATGTTTGCTTGGAGTTTATTAGGTAACTATATTTCAACCAATGAATTGGATTATTTTGATGTTCTTCTATAGTTATCTATAGATCATTTGATTTGGTTAGGTTTGGTTTTCCCCTCAGACTTATAACACATGAGATCATCTGCCAACCTGAAAACTTGCGTGGTAAGGAGAAATAAGTTTAAAATAAACTTTCACTTTAGGCTGAAAATAGACAGCATAAGGACAATCTATATAATCTTTTCTGACTGCTGATTCATCTCTATACCTTTCTTCTCATTCAGAATTTTGTGTAGATGAGAAATTAAATTTACCTTGAATTGGTTTAGTGATTTAAGATGTTTTCCTTAAGAAAGGAGAACGGTGCAGACTAGCTTTTCCTAGACTTCACAGCTTAGAAACAACCTTTTTTATGGTGATAAAATCAAGTGTTTCCTGACCACCAGAATATAGAGTATCTTATTGTAATAATTTCTAAATTTCTGTAGCAGCTTAAATAGCAGACTTTGTACTTCATTAGAAAACCCTTTAGCCTACTGTAGTGAACTCTGAAATGCAGACACAACATTTTAGAAAAAGTAAGGTTTAGTTTGAAAATGTACATATGTTTTAATCATTAGATTATTGGACAGAATAAAGAATTTCTACACATTTTGCAGGTCTTTAATGTGGGCTAGTTGATGAACTAGATTTATGGGAAACAGACATCTAGCTCTTCAATAAATATCCATCAGTGAAAGAAAAGATAAATCTTCAGGCTAATGCAAAAGTTCAGTGGACTTATGCCTGTTTTGTTCTAGTATCTTGTCTAAAAACAAAAATAAAGACATTTTATCCAAGTTAACAATATAATTCTATGTTAACAAGGTTTATGAATATGGTTTATTCAGATATAGGGTCTATGGAATGAGATGTATTAAAAGCAACTGCCTATACCAGAAATTCTGTAAGAATAGGAAACCAAAGATCCATCAGGGTTGACTTTGCAAATAGCTTTAGTATGGTGCTAGAAACCATTCCTCTTTCAGGCAATATAACATAATACTATATGCAAGATGGTTAAATGATAGAAGAAAAGACATTTTACCCATAAAATCAAGACAGCAAAACATTTTTTACTAACTTTGGTTACTGCACCACTAATCTAACAACAGTGGAAATATACTTTACTAATTTTATAAGGATTAACACAATGCAAAAAGACACTGATCATATTTTAAAATCATCATGGGAGAAGTTTCCAGAATTAAATGTCACGAAATAAGATCATTACAACACCTATTGCTATCTGAATTAAGTGTTTGAAGTACATAATTTTTGATAGTAAAGCAGAAGCAAAGTATTAGGGGTTTTTTTCTGCAGTTGGAGGTCGGTTTTCAGAAGGAGTATTCAAAGGAAGGCTGTATCACCCCTCAACCCAGACCCTGAGGAGGGAAGAAAATGTATGGATTTTGCAAGAACTGGATTGGTTTGCCAAAGGGCATTTCAAGTATCTTTTACTATTTCTTTTATTTACAGATTTATATTTTCAGTTACTAAAGAGATACCCTACCCTTTTTCTTGCTGCAGTAAACTGGACTTACTGTTCTTACTAATTATTTTAAGCAATAAAAAGTGATCTCAAATTTATCTGAAAAAGAGTGAGAACTTTTCTTAGGGATCAGTGAACTGTGAAATTCTATCACAGTATCACAGTATGTTAGGGGTTGGAAGGGACCTAGAAAGATCATCTAGTCCAACCCCCATGCCAGAGCAGGATCACCTAGACAAGATCTCACAGGAATACATCCAGGAGGCTCTTGAATGTCTCCAGCGAAGGAGACTCCACAGCCCTCCTGGCCAGTCTGTTCCAGTGCTCTGTCACCCTTACTGTAAAGAAGTTCCTCCTCGTGTTAATACTAAACCTCCTGTGGTCCAACTTGCTCCCATTGGATGACATTGAGAAGAACCTGGCTCCTTCCTCGTGACATTTGCCCTTAACATATTTGTAAACATTAATGAGGTCCCCTCTCAGTCTCCTTTTCTCCAGGCTGAAGAGACTCAGCTCTCTCAGCCTGTCCTCATAGGGCAGATGCTCCACTCCTTTAATAATGTTGGTGGCCCTGCACTGGACTCTCTCCAGCAGCTCCCTATCCTTTTTGAGCTGGGGGGCCCAGAACTGGACACTATTCGAGATGGGGCCTCACCAGGGCACAATAGAGGGGGAGAATAACCTTTCTCGATCTGCTGGCCACGCTCCTCTTAATGCATCCTAGGATGCCATTGGCCCTCTTGGCCACAAGGGCACATTGCTGGCTCATGGGCATCTTCCTACCCAGCAGGACTCCCAGATCTTTTTCGCCATGGCTGTTCTCCAACAGATCAGTTCCCAGTCTGTACTGATACATGGGGTTGTTCTTTTCCAGATGCAGTCCTTTACACTTACCCTTGTTAAATTTCATCAAGTTTCTCCCTGCCCATCTCTCTAACCTGTCCATGTCACTCTGGATGGCAGCACAGCCTCCTGGTGTGCCAGTCACTCCTCCAAGCTTGGTATTCCTGTGTGATCTCGTCTAGGTGATCCTGCTCGGCAGGGGGGTTGGACTAGATGATCTTTCTAGGTCCCTTCCAACCCCTGACATACTGTGATACTGTGATACTCTATCATCTGCAAACTTGCTGAGGGTACACTCTACCCCTTCATCCAGATCATTGATGAATGTATTGAACAGTACTAGACGCAGCACTGACCCCTATATATATAAGGGTCTCTTGAGATGTTTGTGTCCTTTTGCATGTGTTACAAAAGTGGGGTTTTTTTGAAAGATGCAGGACGTGAGATGAAATTTAAGATCTTATAATAATAATATTATAAGCACTAACAGGATATTTGAAGTTCTTTATTGCTGGTTTTGATTCTGTGTAGGAAAGTTAAGCTGATGCTTGTTTTATCATAGAATCATAGAATGGTTTGGGTTGGAAGGAACCTCTGGAGG
>VWZO01018161.1:0-11268 GCA_013396975.1 Bucco capensis | reverse complement strand
GGATAGTGGATAGCACCCTCGAGCCTGCACAATGGATTTTTTTTTTTTTTTTTAGGTGAGACACAGCATGCGCAGAGCTGGACCCACCCTTTAGTCCTAAGGTTCATCTGCCAGGGCCAGGCAAGCTTGGACTCTGGCAGTGAAGTCCTTAGGACAGAGGTTTTATTAGAGTGTCCTTAGATGGAAGGTCTTACAGGGCTAAATGAGCTCCATCTGCCCAGGTTTGTAATCAGAGTTGTCCTTCTCCTAGGATGACTGCCAGAAGGCTAATGAGCTCGTCCTACCCACACAAGGATTATAGGAACATGGGTATCACTCCCCACACTTTACCATGGACAATGAGCTTAATGCTCCCTCTGCTGTCGGCACAGTTATCGCACCAGGGGCCACAGCAGACCCCAAGTGATTTTCAGACAGTGCCTGAAGTTCTAAATACTTCCTGCATTAAAGAAATACGTTTTCCTCTATCTAAAACTTCTCTCCAGTTATATTTTTCAAAAAGATAAATCTAGCTTCTGTAAGACAATCTTCGTGTGTTTTTAAGAGGAAATTCCAAGTATAGGGCAGGAAATCAGCAGTAGCTAGTATAATGGAGGAGTGGCTTAGTGGAACACATACTACACTGCTTCACTCCAGAGTAAAACAGATCAAACCGAAGAAGTTTCATTCCTGTTAGAGAATAGAGTCACTGGAGCCATTTCATTTAAGTAACTGCTTTTATTTTCCAGATTTCTTTGGGGCTTGCCTACATCTGAATTGGAGCCACAGAGGTGAGACTGGAGAACACACTGCAGGTGTAGCAATCACATTTCCCAGCTTCACAAGAAGCAACGCTAGTCTAGAAGCACTTTTATAACACAAAGACTGTGTGGATTTACTGGTTCAAGGCTTGCTGAATCATAATATCCACATAGTGTTGTATTTTGTTGTGTAGACATCCACTGCATAAACTCCCCTGGATGTACAGACAGTCTTTTAAGGTGTTATTATTTCCATAATGAAGANCTTCGTTCGCGAAGCCTAGCCACGACAATGAATGAAGACATGAGAAAAGTTGCTTAAATACTTTCCTAGAAAACAATTTAAATATCGTATCAGCAAGGCACAGATGTTTATGAGGGCATCTTTTTTATGTATTTCGTAACATGGAAATCCTGAGTACATAACTCTAAGACTTAAGTAGCAGAATTCTGGGAATATAATACTGGACTTCACACTAGGTGTGCCTGAATACCTGTTTCAGAACAACCCTTACACAACTTCAGAAATGTGTACCATTTCTTTCCATGAAATATATGTTCCTAACTCTCAGACATACTTCAGTAGATGTTTAAATAAGTGAAGTGAGTTTCTAAAGTCTTGAGAATAGCATATCTTTTATTCAAAGTAATAATAGCTCCTGATCAGCCTTTGGTGCATAAGTTACTTAGGATCCTGAGAATAGGTTTAGATGACTACAACCATTAAAAAACAAACAAACCACCAAAACTATTAGTCAACATTCTTGAAGTTTCTACTAACTGTTGTACATGTCTTTGGGAAGAACTCCCAGATAACTCTTAATTTCACAAAATAACACAATTTCAGAAGAAATTTAAACATGTCTGACATTTTGTACAGAAAATACATTGCTAGCTTGCTAGTCATACACAGATTTGTTTTTCAAATGACATGGGCTAAATTGCCAATTTAATGAACAATATTTCACCACACGATTTAGATGAATGCTACATGATATGAATAGCAAACCACTCAACTGTTCATACGCAAAGCCTAAGTAAAAAAAATACCTAATTATTCAAATTATTCATTGTAATAACTATAAGACCAACCTGGATGCATGATTGATTTGTGACTTGTTCACATGCATAAAGTCTTTAAATCATCATATAGACATTCAAGCACTCAGTTTCTATATGACTATATAGATTAACTACAGAGATGAACAAAAACACTATGAAAAGATCATCAAAATGTTATATCACACACTTCAACAAACTCTATTACTTTTACAGTGCTATTCATGAATAAGGACAATTTGAACCACCTATTTATCTCAAAATAGTCTAGTTAGTGCAATTTGTGAAGGAATACCATAAAAAGATCATTAATAGAGATTTTTCAGCTACATAATCAAATACATTTTACTTCCTTTTTCTGAAAGAAACACAATAATAGGTATCACACTTGAAAGTGATCATGCTAATGATATGATGCCATGTTTGTTATAAGATCATTATTCCAAAGACTATGTTAATTCATTTAATAAGCCTTTTGTGAACAGTGTGTGGTGGCCACCCTCTTGCTTGGTACAGCAGCGATTTAACAAGGGACAGCCAAAGCTCAATACCTTGTTTGTTACTTCATGACTTGGAGTGAGCACTGTATAACAAGTATAACAAGACAAGCCCTGTGTAGGTCTCCAGAGAGTGGGGTCTGTAACTAGAACTGGATGAATACTTGTTTTATCCAACTAGGGAAGAAGTATGAAAAAAAATTCAAGTCAAACAAAGCTTTTCTGATAACTTTTTTTAAACTGCTTTTTTTTTTTTTTTTCCATTTTTTTACATAGAACAAATGATAAATGCTTGCTTGCTCCTAAAGAAAATATCTTTAAATGGAAACACTGCAGGTTTCATTTTAGAAAACACGTTGAAATATGTTCTATTTCCTCCAACATGTCCTCGGAAAAAGTCTCAAGAAAGTAAGAAACTGATTTCTCCTGAAAAGAATCATAGTTCATAATTAAACAAAATAATTTCTTTAAAAGTAAACTTGTGCTCTATGTGCAAAACACGCCCTTCAATGGGTTAGTTATCTAAGAAAAATTTGGTGCTGAAAAAATAGATTATTTTTTTGATCTCAGTTTGAGAAATCATGCAGTTAATCAATACTTGTTTCTTCTCTGTAATTAATCTGTGTCCTAAGTATTTTGATAGATATTATAGACAGAGAAATCTTCCCCTTAAAATCTTCTTAACAAAAATGTGCTTCTCACTTAAAGCAAAATGACAAATTTATAAGATAACAAAGGTAATGTTTTTTACCAACACTAGTCTACAAATTTTCCTCTTATGCATTTTTCTTGCTTCCTCCACTCTCAGAGATGCCATTCTATTTATCTAATTATCAGTCCTTGTTCCTTGATTCCAAAAATAAGAAAAGCACAAAATGGTATTTCCTACTTGACAGGATTCAGAGTGATTCAAGTTTTTGAAGTTTAGAGATGCATCTCTGTAAATAGAAACTTTCAAGTACATTTAGAAAAGCAAATCCTAAATTCTTGTCAGATAAGCAACAAAATGATGATTTACATCACCTGAAATTCTAACCCGAAAGCTGAATAGTGAGCAACCTTTTAAATTTTTTTAACACTTACACAAATTGAATGTGCCTTGAATTTAAGGCCTTCCAACTTCAAATACATGTCAATATCTCTGAAAGCATATCACACTCAAGAAGATATCTGGAACTCCATTAATCTGTTATCAATAAACAGGATTTTATTCCCTGCTATGAAAATACGATTAGTCACCCTTGATGTGCAAGACAGAAATCAACGTTTTCTAAGTGAAGATAATAAAACCAATTTTAGGAAGACCTTGATATCTATTTCAGCTGAAGAGGATGAACCAGGAGTGCTGGTGTTGGAATCTCTTTGTTTTGGCAAAAAAAAAATATATTCTTTTTAGAGGAAAGGAAAAATTCCTTCCATGGAACAAGACTAAAGCAACATGTCTGGAAGGTTCACTGTAAAAGACAGTCATTACTAGAAAAAGTAAGGCCACAGAAATTGGAGCACATACAGTGATAAAAGGAAAGCATATAAATAAAGTGCAGGCAGGTGAAGACAAAAATATGGACTGATAAAAACCTGTCAGTAAAATTAGTAACTGTCCTTGATAGTAAAGGGAAGTAAAGATTACACTCATTTTGCAAGTATGTTGTTCATTATTGGCTGTGTTTAACAATAAGTTCCTTGTCCCAATTGCATACTTTGAAAATTAATTATGCACACTCAATTTCCTGTCCCCCTGGTGTCACTGTATCACTGTTGCATGATTTACAAGTTTTTAGCTAGATGTCCATCTTACCAAGGACTTTAGGGTGACATGGTTATAAATTTTAGTATAAGCTCTGAGAAGAACATGAAACAAAAAAGCCTCAGTCCTTGTGCCTCTTGGCAGTTTGCAGCTAAATGAACATAAACAAAGGTTTTTTTGAGGAGAAAGTTAACTGATGAAAATTGGTATTGCAAAGTGTATGAAGTGATAACATAGAAGACGCAAATTCTGGGGTCTGTGTAGTGGGTCTATTAAATTTACTGTTGTAAATGCTTGAGGGAAGATAGAGTTCTTCCATCCATATTCAGCAAGGCTCATTAGTTCTTGCACAAAACCACAAATTCATGGCTATAGAGCTACAGAGGGATGCTGACTATAATCTAATGAACCATGTGGTTGGTTTATATGGGCAGTATTCAACACATCCTTATACATCCAAGGCTGTAAAAGTAGTTTTCTGTATGAACATTTTGAGTGGGATTCAGCTCCAGATGAAGAAATCTACATTAGGTATCTGTAAGGAAAGATTTCCAAGCTCCATGATTTTCTCTGATTTCCCAGTTTATTTGCTGATATATAAGATTAGAGCATACTGAAATGCCCTTTGATTTCCCACCTAGCCTCCTATCACTTTGTCAAGAGGGCACATAAAATGAATTTATAGACAGAGCACCAGAAGTGGATCCTATTAACCATTTTTAGATCTTTGTGATGAATCCCACTCTTGCTATAGGGTGCTGTCAAGATAAGGTATCATACATTTGTACTCTTCAAGCTGACCACTGGGGTTACTAATGGCTACACTGCCAATGAATTTTGATAGCTGACATGCTCTCTTTTGCACAGATAAATTCTTGCTAAGACCTAGTTTTACTGACAGTTTATGCACCATACATATATGTCATTTGACCCTCCAGCCCATAATACTAGATCAGTTAATGATTTCTTTTGCTGAGTTGCCCAAATAAGAAGATATCCGAGATACCAAACCCAAAGGAATTAATCCTGAGTAATATGCATGTTTCTCTCCACTGATTGTTAGGCAGCTATTAAAAGTTGTTTCTAAGTGAACTCTCCCATGTATTTCAAGTACTCCAAATTCCAGGTTCCTCATTTATCTCTTCTAGGATGATTGTTTCTAAGAAAATGAAACAAAAATTACTGAGCCACTTTAAAAGGAAAACAGGAGATTAAAGAATAGTTATAATGTAGCTTGAGAGGGTAAGCTCTATAAAAAAAATGTACCTTGTTCCCTAACTGTGCATAACACATTAAAAAAAAATATTCTATGTCCTTTTGGGCTTTTGGAAATAGTAGGTTATCCCCTGAATAGTAGAATGAATGAAGTCTTATTTCCTATATTTGTTCTGTTTGATATTAAGTTCTCTGGTATCTACTAATGTGCAAATTCTGACTGATAACTTTTGTTACTTCACATTCACTTCTAAATTCTCTAGTTATGGATTTTTTTTTTTTTGAGGTCAAATAAAAAGCATGTATAAAATCCACAAAAGCACTTTTTTTTTGGGGGGGGGTGTTTAAAATTAGCTGAAATTCTAATTGGTTCAAAGTTAATGGAGAGTAAATGTAGGGACACAGACATACAGATGCAGTTACACAGACAGAACATGATTGCAAAAACATTATTTCCTTAGGATATCAGATACGGTCATGAGTCAGATTTTTTCTCTTCCTTTGACCAGATTTGCTCACATCTTTACAATCTGTATGATATTGCTAGCCTCAGAAGCAAAACACTGCTTTAGCTGAATTGAGAGGCACAAACTAGTGCTAAGTGTAAATAAAGATATGCAATATAACTGACAGTCCTCTCCTGAAATGAGTTTTATGATGAATTCAATGAAGTATGTGTGCCTGGACTCCCAAGAAACATCTGATTTATCCCATCACAAATATAAATAGTCTGAATTTGTTGAATTTAATATGCCTTTATGCATTGTTCAATTCCTTCCTGGAAACTGTTCGCTGAGCAAGACTAAGATTTCCAGAAACACTAGTAGCAAAAAAAAGCACTGGCTTTTGTTGAGAAAATATAATGGTTGCCTAGAATATTTCAGTTAACACACTACAGTTAATGTTTGAAATAACATAACTACCAAATTACGTCTCATTACTTTAGCAAAATTTCTGATTTTGAATGGGATGTGACTCAGCTGCGAGGTGAAAATGGAAATGGAGGGCTGTGTCTTAAGGAATCATATGGATTATATAAGGAATTGTCTTCAGACAAAGGCTATAAGGGGAAAAAAATCACACCCTCGAAGAGAAGAGCCATAATTTAGTTCAAGTTGCTATGCTGAGTAAAACGAAAAGAGGCTGTATTCAGTGTCACCGAATTCAGCAAGTGACTACACGGCACAGGGCTAATTCAGGACCCAGTGAATGATCTACAGCTTGTGTTCTGCAGGAGGTCAGAATGGAGATTAAAGTGACCTTTTCTAGCCTCAAATTCTATGAATCCAGGTCTGCACCCAGGGTCCCAATGGAAGCTAAGTGATGATATGGAGTCTTTGGGGGAAGCTAACCTATGGTTGATGGATGGTTTTAGTTCTTTATTTCCATAGATTCCCCCACCACATTACTCACACAAAACAACTTCCTTGCTTGTGACATTTGAAACTTTTACAGAAAAAGGACTAATGGGTATACATAACTGCCAAAGCTCCAGGCTGGAAATGAGAAAAGGCCTTGAAACTACTAGGGGTACACTTTTTGCAGCAACTTCCTAACCAAAACAATGGAACATAAATGTATTTGAAGATGGAACTTCATATGTTGATGGGCAAGACAAAAAACCCCTATGATTTGTGATAGCAGGGAACTGGACTAAGAAGCTAAGAAGTTTTGGTCAAAGTTTGTTGCTTATGTTGCTAAATCCTTGGAAATGAGAGAATAGATTTTTCCAGTGTCACTCAGCTCACCTTGGACACATTTTTCTGTTTTGGGGGGTTTGTTTTTGTTTTCTGAATTTTTCATGAGCAAGTACTGCCTTAACACCCCATGACAAAACTTGTGGTGACAGAGAGAAAGCTGCATGAGTTGTCTGGAAAAGCAAATCCTTTCTTCAGACATTGTGTCCCCTTTCCTCTCCCTCTTTACAGTTAACTGTCTTCAAGGTCCTTTATTTACATGGAAAGCACTCACTGGGCCATGTACATCATCCTTTCTGCACTGAATCCCCTTGTGCGTTTTCACACTGGAGCAAACAGAAAGACTATCAGCATAGAAAGAGTTAATTCCAAAAGACTACAAGGTGGGGGTGAAATGTGTAGAGTGGGAAATTAGTCAGCAGAGACCTGACAAAGTGCTTCCTACACATGCTGTTCTGTCAGGCTGCACAGCTTCTTCTGCTTCAGAGGTAATTACATAGATTTTCTGTCTTGTACTTGCAAAAACACAGCACAGCACTCCACCACTGCTTGTAGCTCAGTGCTTCAGGGCTCCAGCATCATGGGGCTGGAAAATGTTTACACAATTTCTTTTAAGATTTTTAAACCACAGTAAGGTATGTGGCTAACCCTTCATCTGAGGGGGGAATGGAAATGTCCCCTCTGAAACTGGACTTGAGTGGAGGGAAGTACTTCTTTGCAAGTCAATATGATTATCTCTTTCTCAAGGAAATGGCTTCTGCCATACAGTAAATAATCCCTTTTCTTTTTAATGTTTTAACTAAGGAGAAACTCAAAATATTTTGCGCATGGATTGAGATTTCAAATGTTCACTGTTTCAGATACAGAATTCTGATTTGAAACTTATTACTCATTTTATTCTGTAGATTTCCAAGTCACATTAAGAAATGTATCCATTCTTTTTGATTTGACAGATATATGAATATACATGTTCAAGGTATAGACAATGTGTTTATCAGTGAAAATAATACCCCCTTCATTACTTTCATGTGCTTGGTTAATGCATGACTGAGATGGGCATTCCAAATTCTATACAAATTTAAGTATTCTCACCAATATTTATAACATATACTTTCATTAAGTTTTTCAATGAATGGAATGTCCAAATTGTTTTGAAAAGAGATTTCTATACTTTATAAATTTAATATTCTTAAGTATAAATTTAATATCCTTTTCTAAAATGGATCTGTTTATAACGTTGCAGTTTTCACTGACAAATATGATACAGCAGCCTTATAGATTTTCACCTCTACAAACAAGACATATGACAATGATAGAAACTACAGAAATTAAAAACAAAAAATACCCCAAAACAACACAAGTTCCCAAAAACCCAACAAAAAATGAAACCTAAAGAGAAATTTCTCTTCTGTTGCCTATGACACTTCTAATCCCTTCATGAAAATTTCCAGTCACTTCCAATGTCCCTATATCTTCACTGTTAGTAACTCAATCCTGTTGCTTTTGCTGCATCTTCTTTCAGTTATCAAATATAATTGCCCTTACCCATAACTCAGAATTCCCTTCCTCTGTGACACTGCATTCAAAATGGCTGAATTGATCTCCATCCTTCTATCACCATTTGCATTTTTGACCAAACAATCTTTGTATTTTTCAAGTCAAGACACTTGTCAAGTTTTCCAGACTTCTGACTATTCTTGAGATCCTCAAGAAACACTCTTAAAATCAGTTTCCTATGCACAATACTTCAATGAAAAAAATAAAATGAAGTATATATTTTAAAATATTAAAATCAAAGAAAATGTTAGTGCAATTTTTATTTGGTTTTGTTCACAAGAAAAAGTTCTGATTACTTTGTGGCAATGGTTCAATTCTTAATATTTCTTCAATGGAAAATATGCAAGTCATTGACTTGAGTTACATCTTCACTATGAACACAGCAATAGATTATCACATTTTTTGTCTACTTTGATGCTTATACTTGATTTTCAAACCTAAAGGAAGGGATATTTAAGTAAGTGCATTACAAAAACCTAAAACAAGCAAACCATTGTATTTGATTCAGATAGGACCTTGGGTTTATATTTCAGAACTCAGAATGTTTTCTTCCTTTTTTAAATTCTGTCATGTTTTTCTTCATCACTACCATGACTTATGTAACCTTCTTATACTCCTTCAGNTGAGGAGCGTGGATGGAGCCCTCCCTGGATCTTCATTCACGAAGCCTAGCCATACACACTCCTTCAGTCAGTCATCTCCAAAGACAAACAGGTCCTTTTCCTTGGTCGCAGATATTTGACTCCTAAAAAATTTCACTTCTCATTGTGACCTTGCTACAGGCTGTGATTTGAAGGGGATGGAAGGTAAAAGGAAAAAGAAAAACAAAAAACAAACAATAACAAAAAAAAGGACAAAGAGAAACACTTGTGAAATCAGACCCCAGACCTTTAGACATCAGCTGTTTGAACAGGAACAGTATGAGGCTCAAAGGAAGATCAAAGCAAGGTTTAATCATTGCATTTCAGGGATTTTTTTAAGGATTTCATATTTTCTGGAGCTATTTCTCAGCTTATTATCAAGTACACAGATTTTTCTGTGTGGAAAGAAGGTGAGAAGCTAACAGCACAATCTCACCAGTGGTAAATCAGAAAAATTTTCTTTAAAGTAACCAATACTAATTTGAATTTTTTTCTAGATAATATCAGTGAAGTTTTAGATAATTCCAAGAAGGAAATGTACTCATTTAATTGCTTAGAAATAAAGACAATTCTACTAGATTGAAGGAATTTGCATACTGATTGGTTAATAACAATTCTCTCTAAACTGAGACATTCATTTTCTCTCTTATTTTTATTGAATATTTGAATACTTTTATTGGGGAGATAAGGAATATAAAAACATATCAAATTATAAAAGTGCAGGGAAAGAGAAAAGAGAAAAAACAAGACACACCCACTTCCACTGTGAAAGTGGTCATTTTGTTGGTATAGCACTCTCAGAATTCAACTCACTTTTACCTAAAGGAAGTAATTAAAAAAAAAATCAATAAACATAGCTCCTTTAACAGTCTATAGAAAATGTAAGTAGCAAATAGAGAGTCATAGAGGTTGTAGCTTAATGCAGAAGTTATTACTTCTCTTATCTTTGAGGATTTAGGCCTAGATTGGATTGTGCTGTGTTTGAAGTCTGTATTAGAGGATACTGGACATGTGTTGTTACTCCTTGTCATTAAGGTTACATTTTATCACTTAGAGAATGAACCTTCTCTCTCTTCTGCAGGCTTTTATGTCTACAAAGTCCTTCAGTTTCATCATTTTACTTTCATCATGCAAGTACTCAGGTAACTATCTGAGCAATGCATATTTATCTGCTGAAAGCATATTGTCATATGAAGTCAGTATAGAAGTGATCATCCCGGGTACCACTGGTAAAATAAAGTGCACTTTTTTATCAAATTAAGTTTAGCAATTTCCTTCATAAATTTTGGACAGAAGTTACAATGCTGAGGTTGTGAAAATGTTCTTTGCAGTATCATAGAAAATGCACAGGGCTCTCTTTCCACACAAGTTTTGATAGTTGCTCTTTATGAAAACCAGCATAGTAGACCTTAGAAATCAGGTTTTATTCACAAACTCAGCCATGTTTTGTTTGCAAGATCAGTTTCTGCTAATCTTGTTACATGAGATTCATTTTGTGCTCTTGAAAAATAACAGTTAAAGCATGATCTCAGTGCAGTTCCTAGAAGACAATATCACTCAAGCCATCAACACAATTATCATTAATTGGTTCCCTTGCCACAGTTCAGAAGTGCGAGGTTCATAAAAATCAGAAGCTTTATAGTCTCGGGGAAAAGAAGACCTTCTCTACTAGCAGTCTAAACCAATTTTTTTTTTATCTTGTTTAATTTCATTTTGTTTTGTTTTGTTTTATTTTTTAACAACAAATTTATGCAAAATATAATTAGCTAATGACTGCAGGCTTGTTTAGTTGCTTTGTTTTGAGAAAAAATAAGAAAAAAGGGTTAGATTAGGAAAAGGGACAAAAGTCACCTTGGGCACAATTACCATGAAATGATAGTTTTCAATTCTTGGTGAGGTAAGGAGGGAGTCAGCAAAACTGCCACTTTGTATTTCCAGAGGGCAGACACTGCTTGAGAGAGTCCTTTGGGAGGCAGTCCTGAAGGAGAAAGGGGTCCTGGATATATTTCTATATATTTATTTATTTATATTTACCCTCTTCTAAAGCTACAATTTTCTTAAGAGCTGATTTGGCTTTTCAAAGGTTGTTGGAGAACAGCCCTGGGGAAAAAGATC
>VWZO01018160.1:23438-48948 GCA_013396975.1 Bucco capensis | reverse complement strand
GGAGCTGCGTTCACATAGCCTGGCCATGATGGTCTCAACTGCCCAGCTAAACACCCCTTTTGCTAGAAACTGTCTCTGTGAGGTTGAAGTTGTGCTCTCCAAATGCTCTGCTCTCCTCCCCACCACAGCCCTGGAGCAGGGGCAAGGGGATCTCCAAGAACATCAGCAGCATCAAACCTCCTCTGCCTTGGTGGAATGATTTCAACACAGCACACACAGTACAGTACACACCAAATGAGTGATATAACCTGGTGCTTAGAAGAATGGCACTAAGAAAAACATTAATAAAAGGCAATATTGCATGTTTCTTTCCTTATCTTGTTTCAAATAAGCTTTCTCCATAGTTCTTTATTCTGCTTCAAATTACACAGTGTTTTTAAAGATACTACTAGTAGTCCCTATTCCATTTCCTAGCTGGTGTTCCTGATGGTAATCAGATATACCTTTATCTCTTGTATGACTTGCATTTAAGTTAGACTATGAGTTTGGGTTGTGTATTTGGCAGATTGACTCTTCTGAAGCAGATTTGATTGATGGCAATCACCTAAAGAGATACAAGATGAGCAAATTTCCTCAGTGAAGATAACAGCATAGGGCACATTTCTAGTGTTCTTGTTTATTAGTTTCGAGACCAGAGCTCATGTAGGTCAGCTAATCTAGCAGGAGGTGAGGCAGGAGGATGGCTGCTCTGTGCCATTAGCAGTCACAGGCAGAGCAGGCAGCAGGAATGGAGGTACAGGAAGGACCTGAGTGACTTTGAGGGTTGAAGCTCTAGGAAGTTGCTCCAGAGGATATTCCACAGAGCTGGGGATGTTCTGGATTACTTTGGTGAGGTATTTTGGCCTTCCCATGTTTAATGGGAAAAGTTTGGATGCACATGTCTGGGCTGTGACTTCCTCTCAGGGTCAGGAACTATAGAAGGACTGCAAGGCTAAGGCTGGAACTGTCCCAAATGACCCAAGAACCCTTAAAAGTGAAAGAGCAGGGAGGGAAAGCTGTTACTCTGAGGCCTGTAGATGTCATCACTGCAATGCCAGCAAGAGACCCTCCTGAATTCCTAGCTCCTCCTCACCCACTGCAAACTGAGAACAGATAGGCTTCTTTTCTCCCATGGAAAGATTTGGAATTTCAGATGCTTTACCCTTTTGTGAGGCATTTCCTGAGATTACAGAGCCTGTGAAAGTGCACTTTTCTTTTTGTTATTCATTAACTGCCTTCAGCTCTTTAGTATGCCACAGAACCCTCCTCCTTCTGAGAGCCAGGGAGAGAGATGACAGAGCAAAGGGCAGCACAGACAACATCAAGAAGCCAGAAAAGCAAGGAAAGCAGGGAAATACTGTTTCATCCTTTTCTTACAGCCACTTATTCCCATGCTGAAAGGCAGCACGTGGGCTGAGATCCTTTACTTTGCATTTTGCTCTGAAACTACAAGAACTCTTTTCCACTTAACACTGAAGAGGAATGGCCCAGTACAGTTCTAGTCTAATGGTGTTAAACCATGACCATTAAAACAACCTAGCCCTGGAAAGTGAGCAGAAGAGCTGTTGAAATATTTAGCTTTCAATTATAATGTGTCATCTCCTACATTGGATTATTCAAGCTGGGAAGGAAAGGGCTGTAGCTTTCTCTCTGTGAGACTAGCTTCTGCTCTTCAAGGGTGCTCATCAAGATCATGCTGAAGTGACATGGAATACTTCAGAGGACTTTCTCCTTTTCAATTGCTTCTGCTATTTTTTGTCTTACTCTATAAACCTGAGCTTTGATAGCCTACTCTCTTTCCCTACCTTTCTCCTCCTCTTGTCTACTGAATTTCTTAACAGCTGTAAGTGGGATGCTGACTTACCCAGGAATCACCCATGTGCTCAGAGCCCTTTGGAGATGCAGGGAGTGCATCTTTGTGGTGAAGGATCTGGGAGAGGTTTTGACAACTTTCAGTTCCTCTCTCACTATGACACTGNAAACCAGTCTAGGATTCTAGGATAAGTCTTTCCATCATTACAGTAAAGAGGAGAAAAAAAGATCATATTTCCTAGTTAGATAACATCCATGCCTCATAACCTCTGTGTTATCTCAAAACAGAAATACCAAGATGTGATCTGTTCTAGAGTGAAAGAATCTTCCACTTTAGTCATTTGTCCATTATCAGTTAAAGAGACTTCCCAAGAGTCTTGTTCCCTATCCCACCTTTGCCATGCCTACAGCTTGAGTGCAAGGCACAGCATCTGTCCATAATGTGATAGATGTCAGGGCATTCATGTTCCTGTGCTGGTAACACACCAAGAACTCCTGTCACAAGCTAGATCAAGTCAAATGGGAGATTTCCTTTAGAAATTCCATGTGAGATTAAGACTCTGGACCTGCTCATGATGAGATGGGATCATGCAATAGTCATGAACACTCAGCTTATGTTTCTGTCTCACACACATGGTCAACAAAGTTTACAGATTGACACTTGTCTGTCAAGCCCCAGTGCTGCCATTTGAAGAGGGTTTTTTTAACACTTAAATGTCTATTGAATAATTGGCATTTTCTTCTGCCTGTCAAAATATGTACAAGCTGGTTTTGGCAGCTGAATCTCTCCTGAAATGTGTGCAGGCATGGATTTCCTGCTTCCAGACTAAAAATCAGATGATTTTCTTGACTGCTAACTGGAGTTCTGATGAATGTTTATTTGGCACCACGTTCATATTGTTATGTACAAGTGCACAGTATTACAATCCTAATTTCTGCTTGATTTCATGCTCTTCTGACTTAATGGTCTCCAAGATTTTTTTGAGCAGATCCCTTGTACATACTTAAAGAGAGAAAAGACTTAGTGCAAGGGGAAAAAAGAGGAAGAAGAATAAATCGGTGACCAAATTTACTCCAAAGTGGAGTTGGAAGGAAAACTCCAAATCTGACTTTTGCTAGGATTTGCCATTATCTCCTTGTTCCTGGACACTAAAATATTTCTAATAAATAGTTGGGTACCCAAACCAATTTTCTGCTTGTCTCTACAAAATCCTGACAAGTCTTGTTTTTCCTTTAAGTGCAGCAATTAGTAAATTGATCAAGGCTTGATTAAAATGTCATTTTGGGAATCTGTGCTATCTCCAGCTCCTTTTCTAAAGCCTCATCACCTGCTCAGCTTAACCTCATAGCAGTCATAGACCTTGTCACCACGTAGAGGGAAATGTTTATTTTACTCCTCAGCTTGACAGCATCCACTGCTTTCCATCCAGTGCAGATGATGAGGACCCAGAGTGGCAGGAAGAGGTACCAAAAGGCTGCTGAAACTTCCAAGCAGAACAAAGGTTGTCATTGTGGATGCCACTGTCAAAAGCCATGTCTTGGAAAAGCATCTCTTTGGGGAGTGACACTGCAGTGCCACAAAGTGTTGACAGGCTGAGAGTTCTCAGGCAGTCTTCTCTGAGCAAGGACTCCAGAGAGGTTTCAAGGGAAGAGATGGAAGATAATGTAAATACAAGTGATGGTCTGTAACTTGTGCAAGCAAACATTCCCATCCCCAGAGCTACACCAGCTCTGTTTACTGCTCATAGCTCCTTTGCCCTTGAGCTTCCAGACAGTGTCTTCAAATATTTGCTGTTTCATTCAGGCTCAGATTTAAAAGAGTGAGGTCAAAGCAGCTGCAGTTTCCTGCAGAGCAAATGTGAGTGAAACACTGCTATTTGCATTGCAACAAATGGATTTTCTGTGGGAAGGCTCAGGAGTCTGTTGTGGGAAGGCTGAAGTCTTCATGATCTCACCAGCATCAAACTCAGATGCTTCAAGTGTTGTCAACATCTAAAGAGATTGGCCTTTTTCTTTCTTTCTTTGTTTTGCTTTTGCCTTTGTTTTGTTGGGGTTTTTTGTTAGTTTTGCTCATTTTTTTTGGTTGTTTTTCTTTGGTGTTTTTCCTTTGTTTGGTTTGCTTTGCTTTTTGTTTTGTTTTCTTTGTTTCTTGTCTTTGCTTGGTTTTCTTTTGGTTTTAAATGATTAGCTTCTCTCTTCTCACACAAAAGCCAAGTTATTTTTATCTCAGTTCTGCCTGGGGAGAATGCATTGATATTACTTCCCTTTGCAAGACCTATTTGTGCCTTATAGATAGGATCTCACACCAGGAGAGCTAATATCCTCTGGTTGAAGCTCTGTGAAAACACAGCTCGACTCCTCTCTGTTACCACACAGGAACACACATGTCCACACACTTGAACATGAGAGATATCTCATACCCTTGGTCCTTTTCCTATTGCCCAGCTTTCCATCCAGTGTGTTATTCCTTCTGTGGAGCTTTTTCTTCTTCCAAATCTGGATGGTTTGTGCTGAGAAGAGGAGGCTCAGGGGAAGATCTTATCTCTCTCTACCTGACAGGAGGTTGGAGTGAGCTGGGGGTAGGTCACTTCTCCAGGGTTAACAGTGAGAGGATGAGAGGAAATGGATTCAAGTTGCAGCAGGGGAGGTTTAGATAAGATATAAGGAGAAATTTCTTCACTGAAAGGGTTGTTAAATCTTGGCCCAGGCTGCCCAGGGAGAAGCTGGTGTCACTGTCCCTAGAGGTGTTTAAGAACATACAGATATGGTACTTAGGGACACAGTTTAGTGCTGTTTGGACTTGATGATCTTAGAGGTCTTTTCCAACCTTAATGACTCCATAATTCTGTGAATTCCAGCAATATTGGCTTATTAGGTGGTAGAAATAAATCCTGAAAGAAAAGCCAAGGCTTACCCAAGAAACTGCTAGTGCAGTTTGGCATGTCCAGCATTTCCCCTCCATGCCACTTTTCTCCCTCAGTAAAAAGCAAGCCAGAACATGAGCATTTATTTGGAATTCTCCACCACTGCTGTGTTATAACCAGGGGTATTTTACAATTATGTCTTCATTGTCTCAACACAAATCATGCTTTAAATGATTAAATAAATCTTAGCAAAGAGCTAGGATTTTCTGCACTGCTGCCCATGAGTGATTTGCATGCAAGTGAAATGGATTTGGACCTGTCCCTGGAAAAACAAAATTAATTTTCTAGGGAGCTGTGAATTTTGCATGTTTAATTATTACATAAGCAGTTGTATTTGGGACTGTTCTGGTAAGTCTATATTTTATTAGGACTCTGATGGTTTATAATAATACATGTTTGTTCAGCAAGAGCTCAGATCACTATCCTACCAAAACCTAGTTTATTTATTTACCTCCCCTCATTTTTAACCCTTTTGTGTGTGGTTTTTTTTTCCTCTCTCTAGTCACCACATTTTAGCTATGAAGAAGCCAAGATTCCTTTGAAAATACTTCTAACAAATGAAGGTCACTAGACTTTGGGTAGTGTTTGAGCATCCAAGCTACACCATCTGCAGACTTTGTGGTGTTCTCTTGATGGATGCTGACTGCTCTCATAGCAAGGTACCCTCTGACCTTCCCACAGAGTTGTTAGCCTCTTTAAAACTAGACTTACTGTGTTGGCAGAAGGCTGGATGCTATTAACTGATACCTGTGGGACTCTTGCTCTTGATACCATCAAGCAAGAGAAAACTCTAGACTGTTAGTACCATGTTCCTTTGGAGGTTTTGGTATGCATTCCATCCAATGCTCCAATGGAGATTTGGGTCTTTAGTATAATAGGGAGTGAGATAATCCCCATCTCAGGCAACTGAGATCAACAGAAGGGATGCTAGCTTGGCTCTGCTTTCCCATCTCCAGAACCAGACTCTTGGTGGGATTCTTAGGTCCATTATGCTTTTAGTGGGATGCAGTGGTCATATAATCCTGATTAAATCCAACCTGCTTACCACAACCCCATCTCCCTCTGCCAGAAGGAAATACTAAGGAATATATCATGGCTTCAGCCTTGCTTTTGGGAGATGATGTGCTTGTCCCATTAGGCCATTCATACCATATAGAGCTGAATATTTTCCTGACCAGATCAAAGCAGAACCAAAGGAGAAATGCAACCCTTCATTCAGGTGCCCAGGGTTAATCATGGGAATAGAGGAGATTTAAGTTCAAATCCATCCTCCTTATCTGAAGCAGAGAATTGAACTTGACACCTCTCCTCATCCCAAATCGGAGTGCATTAAGCATGAGACCAGAGAGTCAATTCCTCACTTTTCCTCTACCTTCACCTCAAACACAATTAAAGTTGACATTATTTAAACACAGAAGTAACTTCAGGGAAATAAAGGAGAGAGTAGGTGCATCTCAGATGTGGCATTTGCTGCAGAACTCTTCTGTAGGAGCAGCAAGAAAGGCCCCAAACCTTTAACTCAGATGAAGGAAGCAGAACGTAGAAGATGTGTGATCCTGACACAAAGTATGGGTATAACTCAAAGTCTACTAAAGCCATCAGCTGTAATTTTCACTGACATTACAGAGCTTAAATCCAATTTGGACATTTAAAAATAATTTCTTTACATTTTTAAACTCAAAAAAAAAAAATGCTGACACAGAATTAAAGATAACAGAGGGATTGGCACAGCAGCTATTGATCAGAAAGCAAAATAAAGATTTCAGCTGAATAAATAACAGGCCAGACATGACCTTCAGTAAAAGAGTTTTGGGCCCTTATCTAATTTGTTGGCTGTATAATGCTATATTCACCTGCAGAGCCACCTATTTGGAGAAGATGTAACTTAGTATTCCAAAAATTGCAGCCTTACATGACATTCAGTTCCCTGGGAGACTAACACTTGAAAGAAATCAGAAAATCATTGAACTTAATTTCTGATGGTCAGAGGTCGTCGATTTATGGAAAGAACTCAGCCCCAGTTCAAGAGGAAAGAATTGTGAGCTGCAAGTCTCAAAGAGAAAGGAAAAGGCATTTTCTTTCTCATTTGCTGGTGTAGTTTGGTTTCTTCAAGCCTGGCTTCACTCCACTATCCTTCTCCATATGACTGGATGTCTTAGCATGAGGAATCCCATAGAACTACTCTCAAGTGAGGCATCCTTTGCTATCCCAACTTTGATCCCTTTGTCACCATGAGAAGTGTCAGCTTCCTCCTGACATTGATGCTTTATAAACCACAAGAAATGCTTAACAGGTAATTTGGGTGTGGAATTGGTTAAATCATCATTCAGACCTGTAACTACCTCTAAGGATTCTTAGTGGGTGCAGTTCATAGTAGAACCCTGCCACAAAAAAAAATGATCAGTGTATTTATGTAGTTTACAGCTGCACTTAGTTTATATATATATAAATATATATATAATAAATATATATAAAATAAATATATAATAATATAATAATAATAATATAAATAATATANTATATATTATATATAAATTATATATATATATAAAAATAAGTTTAATAAAGGTATGGAAATACACGAGGAAAAGAACATAGGTGAAAAGCTTTGCCCTTTACCCAGACTTGAGTAACTAAAGAGCATTTGCACAATAATTACTGAAGAGAAAACCTGGCACAGTCATCTCAAGTCCTTAATGCTTGTGCTAAAGCAGCAGTATGTTTTAAGTATTGACTTTAGATATGCCCAATATCTACATTTTGGCTTTAGCTCCTCAGTGATCACTGGAAAGTGAATAACCATGCATTAACAGCATTTTATCTTCCCTATGCTCATGTGAGTTTCTTGTATTATCTCATGAGAAGGGCACAAACCAGGACTATGTTTAGGAGCTAATAATGTTGAAAAGCAACACCAGGATGATGAGTTTATCCATGCACAGCTAACTCCACAAAAAGCTCTACAATGCCAAGCTTTATTTTTTCAGCATCCTGGCTTCCAAAAGGGAATACAGCATCTCACGTTCACAGCATGAGGAAAATTCCAAGTGTCCTGGTGCTATTTCTCAGAGGCAGCATGCTGAGAGAGGAGCTACTAGTATCACTGCAGAGGGCCAGACTCATAGGTCTTGCCTTGCCAAAGCCTTTCTGAGGCACACAAAGCCCATTTCATTCAAAGAGGATAAATGCAAAGAGCACTTCCTGCCAGGTTAAATATCTACAAGTGGATTTGAAGTGAGACTTTCTCTGTTTGTCTCTCAAGGAGAGCAAGTTTCCCAAATCTTGCACTGCTCCTCAGGTACTTAGAAGTTCACAGGCAAGATCTTCTTTTAAAAAAAATACTATTAGCACCAAACATTGAAGCATGTTCAGTTATTTTCCAAGTGGCTGCTCAGTCTCCTCTCTTTTCTTTCATGTCACTCAGTCAAAACTGTCATCCATGAACACAGGCTATGGCAGCTGAGGCAGCAAGAACCTCAACTGATGGCATCATGTTGCTTTGTCTTTCCTTGCCAGCTCTTGTTTTCTTCTTTAATCTCTGCTGGCACCATACTCTCAGCTCAGAGTGCCACCTGCTCCAAGAATCCCCACTGACCCACTTCTCAGGATTCTCTACCAACACAGAAATCCTCCTTGTGAAGGCTCAGTTATTGCTTTCAGTCCTTAAATCCAGTTTATAATGATGTTATTTTGATTCACCTCATCTTGATTTAGTCTATTACATAACTAAACTCCTTGGATGAAGACTCTCAGCACACACAGCATTATTGGTGTTGGAAGACCCTTCAAAATTAACTTCATCTTTTACAACTATACAGTGACAATTTCTCTTTAAGATCTGTAGAAGGAAAAAAAAACACAAAAGGGAAGGAGAAACTAAAAGATCAGTTGTATAAAGCTTTAAAATGCATCCTCTGGGATGTGCTCCTCATCTTTTTTCTTCCTTGGAGAAGAAATATCCAGAATATATCTTTTGTATGTTCTTTTTGTATGAATACATACAAAAATGAATACATTCATTCTTTGTATGACCTGAAGAAGACTACAGGAAGGTAGAAAAAGAAATACCTAGGAGCTAAGATGTGGAGGAATTGGTTTTGTGTTGTAATGGCTAGATGGGCAAAAAACAAACAAACAAAGGTGTTTCAGGGCTTTTGGTAAGAGAGAAATGTGTAATATATACATAGTTTGAAGCAATGGAAAGAGGAGGCAAAGGTGATTTGTAGATCAAGAATTCAAGTGACCCAGAAAAAAAGTAAATGAGTTACTAATAGTAGAGAAAAAGAAGGTGAAGATGTTACTGTTTTGGTCATGTTTGTGTAAATGAAGTGATCTAAGAACAGCAGATCAAAAGCTTCAGTTTGATGTAAATTAACTTGTGCACTACATTCCACTTTTTTGTTTTAAAAGGAGTATGTATTCTTGCTTTGAAAATGAATTGAATTTGGAATTGCTATGGAAAGGACCAACTTCTGAAAGTCAGAAGAAACAAGTAGAGTTGTGGCTTGTGAAATGGCAACAGATGTTAGGGTGTGCAAACTTCTCTGGAACACAAAGAACTATTCCTGTTGCAGCATTCCTCCTTCCCAAGCAGCTCAGATTTCTGAATCTGGTCTAGTGAAATGCATCCTCCAAATATTCTGAAGTGTTAGGAGACAGACACATTGATGAGACAAAGCCTCTCAGCCATCCACACAGTGTTAACTTCATTCAATTTGCTGTAATATATTATGNTATCCCCACCACCTACGACTCTTGGAGCGCTTCCAGCAGCGCTGTCTCCGCACAATCCTAACCATCCATTGGACAGATGCTGGGACTAATGCGTCTGTCCTAGAACAAGCAGCAATTCCAAGCCTTGAGGCCATGCTGATGCAAAGATCACTGGAAGAAGTGGAAAGACTCCCTCAGACTTAGGGAGAAAAAATGTGCTTAAAGCAATCTAAAGCTGATATTTGCAATGCATCAATCTGACTTCCAGGTACCTTAGAGTCAGGAGGCTTCCATTTTCTCAGTATTTGCAAGGGAGCACAGGATCATCCACATGTAAGACAAGAGAAAAGACAAAAGGTAAGTTATCATGTAAAACCTTACAGGAATGACTGAGGAAAGAAATAAACATTTCTCAAGGTCCAATCCAGTGTCCTAACCACTGTTCTTCCCTTCATATCTGTTACCCATCCAGATGAACTTATGTAGCCAACTTCCACTACCAAATCATGCAACCTAAAATTGTTCTGGAAAGTTCCTACTTCTTCATCACACTCAGAAATTAGATTTATTCACATATGGGCTAGCTTTCTAGTGGCTGAGTGCTTCTAAAGCCAGTGGAGAACCCAGGACAAGGTGCAAGCAAATACCATGGGTGGGATGTAAACCTCAGAGCATTTATATGGCCTAGCAAATCCAAAAATCAACTAGGAGGAAGACAGAATTTACAGTATCCTACAGAGCAACACTCAAAAGTAGAAAGCAATCAGTGGGAAGATTAATCCTGGCTGTCATTGCTGCTGGGCTTCAGGAATCAGGAGGTATCTGGCTGGGTCCCTCTTGCTGTTCCAGGTCTGAGAAATAATGTGAAATAGAGATGACAAGGCCTGTAGCTGCTAAAGGAGGTTGAGGCATCAGTCACCCTGCTTGCTGATAGCTCTGCATTTCCAAGAGCATTTTGGAGTAGTTCCCTAGTCCTTCTGCAGGGTCTGAATGCTCCTGATGAGCTGGAGCAGAGATATCAGCACACAGCATTATGCCTTTAAATAAGGGATAACCTTGACAATCAGAGGGAACACAAATGTCAAAACATCTCAGAAGAAATTAATTTGAACAGTTTGCTGAAGTTGCTAAGAGGGAAAAAATGAATTTTGGTATCATTTGACTCACCTTCTTTGGTTTTATTTTTTTTTGCCTTTCTGACATATTCCACATTTTGCTTCTCTCTAATGTTGTCTTTCCTTTTTTTTTTTTTCAAGAGCATATCAGATTTTATTTGAAAGTAGAGCAAACAATGTATTTTTTTTTTCACAAGCCTTCATGTATATTTTATCCTAAAGCCATCTGTATCATTATTGATTGTTCCTCCAATAAGAAAGTTAATAGGATGAATTGCAAGTAGTTGCCATAGAAACTACCAGTGGTCTCTTTCTCTTGAAGAGGAAGCATACAATTAATTTGCCTTTTAACCTACTTTATTGCTGGAAAGCCTCTATAAATGCAGCAGCCCAGGCCCAGATTCATTATACACTTCTGTGTCATTGTCCTCTTAAATCATCTTTTCTGATGTATTCTTTTAAAGTGTTTATTGGAAAGAAAGTTTGCATTCAATGTATTTCCTGCTGTCTCTTTTGGCCAGGATGAAAGCAGAGATGTTCAGAGAACTAGGATGCTTTCCTATCATCCATCCAACACTTCTGAGCCCATGCCCTACACTCTTCTCCCAAACACTTTGGAGCAGACCATCACTTTGACAAAACACCTCAGCTCTGAAGACAGCACACCATTTGGGGTTAGGTTTGAGTTGTTTGCCACTATATTAACTGAAGAGAGTTTGTTATGCATTTTGATACTTACATCATGTCCTTCTGACATTATTCATGCAGCTGCTTTGCCTGAATAAGGACTTCAGGATTTGGCACATGTTAAACCTACTCCATTGCAAGTTAATTGGAGGGGTCTTTCCGTTATCTTGTGCAGGAGTTCTTCTGGGGCTGTTTCCTTAGTACAGGCATTAAATGACAGGAAAAAACAAAACAGTGGACAAAAGTGGCTCTGATTTGGTTTGTACTCCTTTTATACCAGACAAACTGAATGTCCTTCTTGCAATTTCTACTTCCCAATTATGAAGGAGAACAATAAGCACTGTGATATTTGCCTTTATTTGAAAGAATTTTGTGGAAGAATATTTTGAGATGATTTGAAAGGATATTTTCCTGCTTTGCAGAGAAACAGTGTTCTGTAAGTTTTCCTAGGTTTTACCTCCATAGTTGCTCTTTCACTTTGGCTAAAGAAGGGATGCAGAGTGGAATGATACAAGGTACAGCTACATAATGGAATAATCTTCAATATGTGTCCTCTCCATTAAAAAAAAAAATCAATTTTTAACACTGAAAATGTCTATAGAGATTAAGGATATTAAGTTTATACAAATTGTAAGCATAGAGGAATACACCTGAATTATTGCACCTTCTCTCTTTTCCCTCCCTTGGATCACAGTTGCATAAATGTTGGTGACCTCAAAGCCATTGCCAAAGTGGTCTGGAGAAAACATGGAGAATGTAATGTCTTCTACAGCTCAATTTTTGAAGGACATCACTATTGGATGAGGATAGACACATCCACCAGGAGTCAGAGGGCCACATAGATTTGCAAAGGATCATTGAGACCCTCAGACTCTACACTGAGAGGAGAATAAAACCCATGATGTGGCACACAGTGCAGGATGTCTTCAATTTATGCCAATTTACTGCACACATACTCAGTTATGAAACACTGAAGAGCTCCAAGGAGCTTTGGATTTGGGTATCAAGCACAAAAAAGAAAGTTTTTTTATGCATGGTTCTTCCCTACCTCCTCATGGAGATGAAGGAATTTATTCACAATGAAAATACCACCATATGCTCAGGTATCAGCTGACAAAGACAAATTACAGCTTTGCTCCACAAAGTGGGAGGTCACCCATAGGAAGGTTTGCCTGTGGAGTGTTTGGAGAAGTTCTCCTTCTCATGTGCATACAAAGAGAGAGGAATAGGGGAGAGAAGAAGAGAATCAAGATCCCAGAAACTCTGAGATCCTTTGGAAATGGGGGGGTGTGTGGTGTTTAAAAAGTTTAAAGGAAAGGAGACAGCAAAATAGGTGGATAATTAATAATGCAGAGGTCAGAGAGTGAGATCCTCACAGTCATGGCTACCAGAAGAGAATTTGAAGCAAATTCCTTTCAAAAGAGAGAGCAAAGTTAAATTCTTGTTGGCAGGCCATTCATTTTTATCACCTCCTACAACTTCAACCCCCAATTTAAACCTTTATTAGATCAGTCTGGACATGAGCACTTGCTGAAACATGACTCAAAGGGTATATTTGTCTCCTTTTTCCCCCCTTGTTCTTTAATATGTTTTATTTTTGTCATCAACTAAACGAATTGCTGTTGTTGTGAGATCAGTCTTCTCTTCTCATGAAATTCCTCTAACCAGAGCAGAGAACATGAGAGAAGGATTTCTTCCTAAAAATAAACCAAACCAAAACAATTGGAAACAAATAACTAAGGATTTAAAAACCTTAGCTAATGGAGTGAATTAGGCAAGTCTGAAGATTAGTACATGAAAGAGGAGTTAAGGTAATTCAAACAGTAAGACAAAAGAGAGACTTTATTCCAAAGAGATGGGCTTTTATTTTTTTTAACCCTTCCACTCCTTTCCTATGAGCCTGAAGTGAATTTTTGTTTTGCTTTTTAACAGCAAGCAGTGGCTGGATCTGTTCATGTTTGTTGACAAAAGCACTTTGGCAGCTCCAAGGAAGGAGAAAAGTTTGAAGGCAAAGAGGTGTCAGCCACTTCACCACAGAGGAAGAAAGATGAGAGAAAAAGATCCTTGCTGTCAGAACTTGCTTCCTGACAGGCAATAACACAACCACTCCAGAGTTCTCCATAGAAAACTGGATTTCTAGCCAATGTTTCAGTACTTAAAAGTCAACCCTTGTATAGGAACCTTCCCTGCTAGAAGCAGAAGGTGGAAGACTTGTCGAGCTCCTTCTGCTAACAGCAGCAAGCACAGGTCATGCAAGACCAAGCATCTAAAGCCTTCACTCCTCAGTTTCACATCTTTTAACTGAACCTGTCTCAGGTATATGTATGTCCTAGTGGGGCCACAACATAACCTTTAATCTCAGGTCTAATTTAAGACTTCTCAACCTCTCTGCCTCTGCTCCCATCACCCAGCAGCAATGAAGTGAAGGGAGAACATTCTTAACTTCTTATGGCTTTGTATTGTCAGTGCTCTGGTGGCCTGCAAGCCTCATTCCTCTCTTCTTTTCACCCACCCCAAAGCTCCAGATATCCAAGACTGCACTTTTATTTCCCCTTTCTGTATCCAGTTATTTTCCAGAGAACAGAAAGCAGGTGTTGTTGTTTTTTCTCTCAGGTCCCTAGAAGTGAACATAACTTATATGTTTAATAGAAAGAAGCCTTTACTCTAGGAGGAATACAGTCATGGCCAGCTTCTGGATGCTTTTATCCCAGATCCTGCCTGATTCCTCAAGCCTACAGAAATGTACTTCTGCAAGAGAAAATAGGGCTTTGTATTATCATCACTAATTCTTGCCTTTCTTTCTTAGGCAACAAATGCTGCAATCAAATATGCTGATTATCACTGTATCTTCATTCCAGAGCTACATCTTTAGTGCTACAGATCTTTAATTTACAAACTTTTTTCTGTTATCAAAACACTTTCAAATTTAGAAAACAAAAAAACCCTTGCTCAAGCATTTTTTTTTATAATTATGAGGATATTTATTCAAGTTTCCCCTTGTGCTTCTTTTGTGTACCCCAGTCAGATTATTTTATGAATGCCAAGAGACTGGTTCTATTTTTCCTTGCCCCAGTGTGTTGTGATGTCAGTGGAGTTATTTTGAATAACCTTATTATAAAATAGGCCAGAATCAGGTTATTTTAGGGGATGAGAGTGCTGTTATTACCTCTTATTAAAATTTCCCATTGAGCTTTACAAACTTTCTCAAGGCATCAGCAAAACTTGTGATGAAAGCTCTAAAAAAACCAAACCTTCATTTGTTATTAGTATTATTTATATATGCAATGTTTTGGTGTTATCTGTCATTCTGCTAGCTCNACTCCCAGAGCTTTTTCCCCAGGGCTCTTCTCCAACACATCAGTTCCCAGTCTGTACTGATCCATGGGCTTGTTCTTTCCCAGATGCAGTACTGGTCACTAGAGAGAAGAGATCAGCTCCTGCCCCTCTGCTTCCCCTTGTGAGGTTGCTGTAGATCATGTTGAGGTCTCTCCTCACTCTCCTCTTCTCAATGCTGAACAAACCAAGTAACCTCAGCCATTCCTCATGTGGTTTCCTCTCTAGAACCTTCACCTTCAATGTTCTAGAGTGATGCACAAGTGACACAAAGCCTTCTTCCACCCCATGCCATGCTTTGCAGGACCTGTGGGTCTAACTTGGGCTAATTAGGGGGAGAGGAAACTTCTAGCTTGCTCATCTCCATGGCCAATTGCTGAAAGAGACTAATAACCTCAGAAGATTGTTCCTATTTCAATGGAAACTCTAGTTGATTGCCAGCTTGAGCCTTCATATCTGAAATTACAAGGAGAGCACGTGCAAGAGCATGGCAAATCGAGCTTTTTAAAGACCTTTTATTTCTTGCCTTGGGGATGACAAAGCTATGTGTTCCCATTAGGGAAGACTCTCACTAAAAAGGTAGTGCTGTTGGCCTGTGCTGACCCACATTTGGAATCAGTATGTTTGCTAATGTCATTAATGAATTTGTCCAGCCTGCTGCAGCAGTTCAGTTCTATCCTCATTCTGTTCTCCAGGAAAATGTTAAAAGGATAAGCTGAGGGAAAATAAAAAAAAAAAGAAATCAAACTGATTTCCCAGCTAGACAAAACTATTGCATCTAAATTGTACATTAACTGGGCTGTGTTCCACATAAAGGAACATGAACTTCTGCTGCACCACTTTTTTTCCACATTCAAGGTAATTATGTATTTGTCCTTGCCTTACCTTGTTCCTTTTTGTGCAGCTCTAGTTACTTCTTTTTTTCTAGTAAGAACTCATTGAAATGCTCAGATTAATAAAAGGACTGGTCAGTGTGATGGGTTTTAGGAAGAGAATCATGTGCTAAATCCTTCACTGCTGGTAGCTGCTCTGGCTCTCAGTGTTCCACTGGATGTCCAGCCCCACAGCTTGTCTGAACTGAATACAAAGGTGTGATGAAATACCTTTGTGTCCCAATAATATGTCCTCACTGGAGGGGGTTTGAACATTGTTTGTTGAGTTTGGACACTGTCAACAGGGAAGAGTAGATAATCAGGAGGAGATGGGGCACCAAGGGCCCTGACTACCCTCACCTGGGCTTTCCACCCACCTCACCCATGGGTTAAGTTCTCTATTTAAGCTCAACCCTGGGGCCTCAGTGTTGTTTGAAGTGTGGTTTCCTACTTGGCTAGTTTATCTGGATCTTGACCTGGAATTGGCCTTCATGAATGGATTTTGGACCTTCACTGTGAGTATTTGATGATCTCAGCTCTTGGTTGAAGCTGCCTGTTGCTTCAAACCTGTCCTGTTTGTTGGGTTCAGGTACTGTGGGGCTGGGTTCTGAGTGGTGAGCTTCTGCTTGTGCTTGGCTCCCTAGCAGGAGCTCTGATCACCATCACTATCTGTGTGCCTGGTGCTTTTGTTTTTGTTTATTTGTTGTCCCCATCTTTTGGGGAGAGGGGGTATTCTGGTAAAATCCTCTCAAAAGATTGTTCTTTTGACCCTAGCTTCTGGTCAAACCAGGAGAGATGTGTGTTGAGATGTCTTGCTAAGATGTATGGGTTGTTGAGTCACCCTCCATGGAGGTATTTAAATGATGTGTAGATGTGGTGCTTAGGGGAAAAAAAACTTTATTGATGGACTTGGTAGTGCTGGTAAAAAGTTGGACTTGATGATATTTAAGGTCTTTTCCAACCTAAACAATTCTGTGTTGTGGAGGAACCATGTATCTGAATGGCTTCTTGCAGGGCAGAGATACCTCCTCTGAGACAGAAATATCTATAACAGAGAAAACAAGCAGCCTTGAGTAGAATCCCTGTACCTTCTGGGGGGAAGAAGGGGAGGTACATAGATCAACACTCACTGGAAAAGAAAAGCTGAGGGGGGAACTTGGGCAAATCAAGGTCTTGGCTAGCAGCAGACTTGAGAGCCTTTTTTTTCTTGCTGATGTGTAGATGTAGTTAAACCCAGACTTAAGAAACACTACTCTGAGCAACGGGAAGAAGTAAGGAGCAATTGTTTTGGAGCAGCCTTTCCAACCCATGGCCATGAGCCCAACTCCCTAGGGTAGTTATATTCTGTTTTAAGAGCCTTAGACCTGTATCTTAGAGCATATATATGAAATAACATGGGTGTTACTGATTGCTCATCCTTTCTTTCACTACTACACTACAGCTTTTAGAGACACTACAGCCTGAAGGTTGCTCAGGTGGTGTCAGTACACCTCTTGCCTTCCTGTTGATGTCAGCTTCATCTCTAAAAAGGCTTTTTCCTTTGACAGAGAGCACTTGACATTAGCTTTCCTTGGTCTACTTGTGATTGGCTTCACCAGGTAGTATGACATCTTCTGTGCTTCTCTCCCTAAATCTCTTGTTGGAGCATGGCCTCACTCCACTGGTGCTTTGTTTGCAGTCAGTGGGGCTCTTGTACCTCCAACAATAGCTAACACAGATCCATGGTGAACACAGTTTTGCATGGAAGTGTACAAAAGATTTGGTGAAGAGCAGATTATGAAGTACAAAACCTGTCACAATCTTTTAGTCATATTGCACAAGGTAAATTTGCTCTAATCTCTGCAGTACAATAGGATTGTCATGGCACGTGGGGGAAAAGAAAAGCAACTCTAATATTGCATAAAACTTTCTTCCTTTATTTTCCTCCTTCTGGTTTGTCTCAAGACTGCTGCAACAAATCCTGTGTCTGAGAAAATCATCCAATGTGACTAGACCTTGGATTCCTGCTTGTAGATGAGCCTAGAGGAGAATGTCCAAGATCTTTGAAGCTGAAAATTGAAAAATGAATAGCAGTGAGAAGCTAGAGCTCTTGAAGCCCATGGATAGCATTTCAGAATGCTTCACAAACCTTATATATAATTCCAGTTAGCATATAAGCTTCTCATATGGTAATATGTTGGTTCCCTTTGCTGTTTCCTTGCAGCTGGTGAAGCAGGGAGAAAAAAAAAAAATCAAGGCATAAGCATGTTTTAACCTCTAAATTTCATTCTACCTGTAAAACAAGAGGTTGCCTCAACCTTTGCAGGGAGGGAGTAATAGCTGACAATTTATATGTGCAATTTGAGGAAAGCACAGTTCCATGGGGTGATTACTGCAATAAATAACTGAAGTAGAACACCCTTGTCCTAGCATAAACCCAACTTCATTTTTCCCAATCCTCTGCCTGAAGAATCTGATCTGGGGCTGGGAGAGTGTGGGGGGAGGGAAGGAAAGCAGAAGAGAAGCATTAAGTAACCTTCCTTTGGAAGTCAAAGGGATCAGAAAGGAAGAAGTTCAGATCCAGCAGGTGAGCTCCCAGTTTCTTCTGCAGTAACATCAGTGATGTTCTCCTTGTGTTATGACAGGTAAAAATAGGAGGCACTAGCAAAAGCAATATATGCTGTTGTGTAGGTAAACTGTTTAGGGCAAGAAGTGTCCTTTTGTTTTATTGGCACATTACCTGCCACAACCTTTCCCAAACCAATGAGTGGGATTTTCAGTGAGCTGCAAGCCAAGATGATGGCAATACTATTACACAGCTAATAAGTTGGTGACCTTTGATAAATATTTTTGGCTTAGCTTCACTTTAATTTAAGAATGTCTATATGTAGTAGAAACATCCATCGAGTTAAACTTGCTTAAAACAAGTAAAATGCTAGTTCCTACAACCAGACCCCACCCCAAAGTGTTTTGTAACAGGAACCTGAACCATATGCATTTCATCTCTTTACTGTGTCTTTTACAACTTGTATTTTTTTCCCAACTCCTGGTCTTTTTCTAAGCTTAATAAATTAAATAGGGGACAAACCAATAGGGAAACATCCACCCCCCCAAAAAAAAGAATTTACTGGGGATGTGGAAAAGGTTATTCCATAGCAGAGTGGAGCACTTGACAGAGGATATGTCTTTACTCCTTCTGTCTATTCCCTACCATGTCAGCATCTGGCTGTGCTCATTCCAAGGTCCTTGTCTTGCCCTCCCTCAGCCATGTGCACTCAGGGGCTTCTTGGCTAAATCTCTGTGCTAGCATTAGCTGCTGCAGGGGGACAGGAAGAGGGATGAAAGCACGTAGTCTCTCTGATGAGAACCAAGCCTCCCATGGAAAGCTTCAAAGGTCAACAACAGCTTGAGTCCCAACTGGAAGCCTAAAGGCAGCCAGCTCCTCATACTCTGAACAAAATGTTCTGCCTCCCAGGCAGGTGGACACTGTCTCACCTTCCAAATGGCCTCTGAGAGCAGCCTGGAGTGGGGCTTGCTGCTGCACTTGGAAGTGGCAGGCAGAGGAGCAATTATACCCTGTTTCTCATCCAAATCTGCCTGGCCCTGCAAATGCACATGAAAGCATTCTCTTTTGGCTTTTGCTGCCAACAGAGCATCCAGCAAATTCCCTAACCTCCCAACTCATCGACAAATCCAAGGCTTGTGACTGCTACCCTTTTCTATTGCCTTCACCAGCAGTGACCCAGACAGGCTGCCCTCACCCAGGCAGACTTTATCATTCTTGTTGCTCTTCTGATGGCTGTAATTATTGAGATTTATTATGTATAAAACCTAGCAATAGGTATCTATCAGACCACTTCCACTGGACAAGTGCCTGTAGACATACTGAACATCTCTAGCAGGCAACTACTACATGCTGCAGATGAGGTAGTCTGTAGCTTAGTCCTCAACATGCTCCTGGGTGTATAATCAAAGAGAAGCTGATGGGGAGATTAGAATTGAATGCAGGAATGATTTATTGGTTTTCTGCCCACAGTGAAGATTCTTCTCTTACAGATATTTTCTTGCAAAAAAAATCACAATGTGTAGGTAAATTTTTTTTTCATTTTCTAACTGTTTTTTAAACTCTGCAGTAAGAGTTCTGGAAATATCCTGGATTAAGAAATTCAGAGTAGAATTCATTTCTGTCAAGTAACTTTTCAGGCATGACCCACCTAACAAATACTTCACGATTTTGTTCCCCCTAAACTATTTCTCAGCATATGAGCCTATTCAAGAAGATAAATAAAACAATTATTTTACTCAGCTTTGGGGAGGCCTCACCTCCAGTACTGCATCCAGTTTTGGGCTCCTCACTCCAAGAGGGACATGGAGGTGCTGGAGAGGGGACAGAGGCTGCCAAGCTGCTAAAGGGCTTAGAACATAAGGCTGAGGAGGAAAGACTGAGGGATCTGGACCTGTTTACCCTGGAAAAGAGGAGACTGAGGGGAGACCTCCTGGCTGTCTCTAACTCCCTGAAGGGAGGTTGTAGAGAGGCAGGGACTGGTCTGTTCTCCCTGGTGCAGAGTGATAGGACAAGGGGAAATGGATGGAAATTGGCCCAGGGGAGGTTCAGGCTAGACATGAGGAGGAATTTCTTTGCTGCAAGGGTTGTGAGCCATTGGCACAGGCTGCCCAGGGAGGTGCTTGAGTCCCCATCCCTGGAGGGGTTTAAGAGACAGGGAGATGTTGCATTGGGAGCATCATTTAGCAGGTTGCTAGGGCTAGGACAAAGGCTGCACTGATGATCTCCATGGTCTCTTCCAGCTGTAAAAGTTCTATGATAACTAAACCCCCCAACAACCAAGCCAAACCCACAGCCTTTTCCATCACTGATGTATTAAAGGGAGCAAACACCCCTTAGTCCTCAGGGTGGAGAGACATCTACCATTTACCAGTCAAGTAATGAGTCTGAGAGATCCCATTACTCTGGGTTTTTGCCCTTCCTTAGCATGTTTTCTGCACTGTCAGTTGTGGTATATTATGTGTATTAGTGAAATAAACTTGAACAATCCCTTCCGCTCTTTTCTGCCATCGCCTTCCACCTTTCTGTTAGAAATCAGGGTTTCCAAGCCAGGATTTCCTCAACATATGAACTATCTGACAGGAGGTTGGAGTGAGCTGGGGGTAGATCTCTTCTCCAGGGTTAACAGTGAGAGGACAAAGGAAATAGCCTCAAGCTGCAACAGAGGAGGTTTAGATTAGATGTAAGGAGAAATTTCTTCCCTGCAAGGGTTGTTAAGTCTTGGCCCAGGCTGCCCAGGGAGGTGCTGGAGTCACCATCCCTGGAGAGGGTTAAGAAACATTTAGATGCTCTCCTTAGGGCCCTGGTATAGTTGCATGGGAGTGATAAGTAGATGTTTGGACATGATGAGCTTAGTGGTCTCTTCCAACCTTAATGATTCTGTGCAACTAGTGGGTGAAATAAGCTGTCAAGTGGTGTTGGAGGCAGATGTTAGCTGAACTTCTGTGCATATGTACATATATTTTTTATATATATATACACAATATTTTTATATCTATATTTATATGTGTAAACCTTCTAGTCTAGCTATAGCACATAATATATAAGATTTAAATCTCCAGCAGAATTGGGTCTTCAGGCCAGTTGTCCTGTCCAGTATACCTGATAGAGAGCCTGTGGTGAGGCAAAAAAAAAATAGCTGGTGGCAGGTGATTTTAGTGGAGCTGACAGTAATATATTACAAAAAAAAAAGTATCTGACCTTCTGAGATGTTGTTTCTATCTGTGCCTACATTCAGAGGAGCTGGGAGCTGCTGTGTTATCATGCTCAGTGATTCTGCCCTCCTTCATTTTACAGCAATTCCAGACTGCATCCCCTAATTATTCATTTTCTGCATGCACCTGCCTAGCTATATTTATTCCATCTGTTTGCTGCAGGAAATGGACTGAACCAGAGAAGAGGCATTGGTGCAGGAGTCAAGGGCTTTAGGTCATGAATGATGATGTGTGGGAGTACAAACAGCTTCATAAGGTAACTGTAGAAGCAGAAATGAGCTCTGGACCTGCAGGCACTCAATGCAGCCATGGGAAGGTAGCACAGGGTCCAGGTTAATGAACTCTTCTGAGAAACAGGTTAATATCTCTGAATTTTGAGAGAACTTGCACAGACCTGGGAACTTTCAGAAGCTGCCTGACGTAGCTGGGAGGCCAAATGTCAACCTAGATGCTTGGAAGGTTTCTCTTTCAATGTTTTCATCTTCCAGGAGCCCATAAATGAAGAGCAAAACACTTTGTTGTTATTGCCAATTGGCTTCTGTAAACAGCAGCAAGGAAATAAGCAGCAGGAGCTGTAAATGAGATCAGGACAAATGCCTTGGTCACCCTCTACTGTGGGAATGTTGTGTGATGAACAGCTAGATAAGCAAAGATCTTCATTAGGACTGAAGAAACTGGGATGAGAATAAATTGCCTGAACACATCTCATAAGAGAGCAACACACTACTTTTTTTGATTAAAATATATATTCAAAATTATATTTCCATGCTCCTGCCATCTAGGTAAATCTTTTTTCCCCCACTCTCCTTGTAAATGAAGACACCAACCCGTTAGAAGTCATCACCTATGGAAGTAATGAGAAGACTTGCTGTGTGAGAAGCTGACCCACTAGAGACAAGCTAACATTAACACTACCTCCAGGTTCCTAGAGTGAGTTACAGGAAGCAGAGTGAAGTTGAAGTAACATCAGACTTTTGGTAAGAGGAGGAGACCTCTGTTAGGTGACTTTTTCTGTCAGGAAGCCTTTTCTTGGTGGTTGAATCCCCATATTAAGAACATTTGACATCTGCTGCTCACAAAGCTCTGTCAAGCCATGCTGTCAGTCACTTTACCTTCTCTCTGCTGGCATGTGATGATAAAAAGCTTCACCAAAGCCAATAAGACTTGCACTAAAAGCTATGGTAAGGATATAATTACTAGAGAAATACTACTTTTCCTCCTATAATTTTTCCAAGGCCTTGTATTATCTCTTCAGAATTACCAGTTAACATCTTTTCCAACAAGCAAAAGCATGTTAGTGCCACAATTACACACAGTAGCAGGGATTCACATTAAAGCATCAGCTCCATTTGTTTCTCCTCAGTTTCATAATAAAAAGGGAAAATAATGAGGAAACCAAATATTTCATGGGAAGTTATTTCCTATCATTTGTTTCTTGCTTCCTCTCTCTCTAGAGAGGTAAAGCAGCCTTGTTTCCAATTGTGGGATAATTTGTGTAATATAACAGGATTTCTAGATTTATTTTCTTGGTGTTTGCTTTCGCTCATGACAAAAATATTTTGTTGTGAGGAGAAATAAATGCATGTGATTGAGAGAGATGTGGGTGGTTTGGGGTTGCTTTTGTTTCGCTTGCTGAATTTACATTTTGTGCAGAGGGGAAGATTGGCTCTTGAAGAATTGAGAATGGAGGTGTTTGAATTGTTGAGAAATGAGAGAGGAGGGAGAGTCTGAGGCCACATGGGATTTTAACAATCAGGTTTGCAATGCTTGAGAAGAAAAGATTGGCTATTTTTTTGTTAAAAATACTTGTCCAGGTAGCAGGTTGTATATGCTCAAATACTGACTATTTCCTTCTGGTTGCTTGACACAATCCTGACTTTCACAGCTTTTTTTTTTCCCTTTGCTCAATCTCATAAATACTTCATTTATTTTTATTTTTTTTAAATAGAAGTTGCTACATGAAGCTAAAATTAGTTTAGATACTGTCATACTTCTGGAAGGCAATCTGAATACTGTTCAGTAGAAGTGACATTGGGTTGTACTGGAATGAATGAATAGCTGATGGTTTAAATGCCCCTTTGGAACATGGCTCCAGACAGTTTGATTAATGTCTTTGTCATGGGCAAAGATTATTTAGTTAATGATTTGCAGTTGCCTTTGCCTGGCTGCAGGAAAAGCATGCCAAATCCCAGGGTGAAAGGGAGGAACCAAGCAGCTTGAAGTCATTGGGTTATTCATGTGTTTTTCAGCTTGTGCCCAAAAGCTCTTCTGGGTCAGGCCTGAAGCTTACAGAGAAATAAAGCTCATGAAACACTAGAAATGAAAAAAAATCTCTCATTCCTACTCTTTGATTTACAGGCCTCAAAAGCTTAAGGGAATCATGAGGCTATGTGGACATGGCACAATTGGATGCTTTCTGCCCACAGCCCTGCTAGCTCATGGAAGCAGCAGTTGTCCTTCTTCCAGGCTGCTGCACCCCATGCTGCTGTTACATGGCAGCAACCTCTGGAAAATAGAGTGGACTTGTGTGCTTTTGCCTAGAGGCACAACACAAGGTCCAAGGTAATTTTTTGTGCAAACCTCTGTTGGCTTGTGAGAGCAACTCAAGTGTTTGTGCTCCATGCTGTGAGGACAGGAGATGTTGTGAAGGGCATGTGCAGCTGCCACCTTTGCTGGGGGGGGTTGCAGAGCTAACAGTATCAAAGCCAGCAGCTGAGGACATGGGACAAGGCAGTGGTGGCTTTTTGATAAGGTAAAGAAGTGCTTGTGCTTCTTGGTTACCTGGGGCAGCAGTCCCAGTAGAGAAAGGAGAAGGTGCTCTGATGACAGGACAGTGCCATCAGCATCCTGCTGGTTTACTCAAAAGGCTCAGAAAGAATGAGAAGGAGTTTGGGAGAGTTTATGCTAAATGTCTTTATCAGTAGAGATCATAATGCTCACTCCTCAGTAAACCCAGCTGTGATAATTCTCTCTGCCAGAGCAGCCCTGCTCATGGTGCCATTTTTAGCTTCAAAGCTGAGTTTTGAACAAGACATTTCAATGCTCACACGTGAAGTTCTTTGTAAGCAAATTGATTTCCCAAGTCCTGTTGTGTACAGCCCATCCCCCTTCTGTTCTATCTTCCATTCATAGCTTTGACAAAGACTGGAATGGGAGAAGTCATTAAAGGTTTCAACAACTTAAGCAGTTGCTTCTAAATTATCTTAACATGTTCAAAAAAACCTTGCCAGATTTACCCTTTGGAAAGCAGTAAAATAATTGTGAATAGAATGTGACCAGATAAAAATGAAGATGATTTTATTATTCATGAATACTTTAACCTGAATGCTTTAGTGCCTACATCTCTCTATTATATTAAATTATGGTGAAACATAAAACTGTCACACAGGGGTTTGTAGATGGATATTCCCTATGGATTCCCCCTTATGTTTTTCTACAGCTATCCCTGCTGCTGCTAATGGAACCAGCCCTTTGATACTTTTCCCCCCTCTAGTTATGTTCTACCTCTCTGCCTGTTTTGAAACACCTTCATGTCTGGTTGGGAGGTTACCTACCTCTTTTCACAGTGAACACACAAATAACCCTTCTGTATTCCCACCCACACATGTGCTTTTGTATCTGCCTTGCTCTTACATAGTTCTCTTTTTTTTTATATGTTCTTTCTGGGCAATCTTTTTTTTCCCCAGATACATACTTTAGGGTATACTTTTGGTGAGATGTTCAGCTATTTAGGTGAAACTCCCATTAAAGTTAATGAGACATGTGGCTAAATGCCTGTGCACTGCATTAACAATACCCTTTACTGTTTATTGTCTGCCTTAGAGAAAAGGTCACATTGGCTCCTTATTCCTAGTCCTGGATCTTCACCTTATCTGTAGATCTTAGAGGTCACAGAAAGAGAAGAATACAAGGCACAGGCCCTTGCAATGCTTATTTTTTTCAACTGGAAATATTGTTCCTTTAGCTCTACTTTTTTTTCTCTTTATGTGGAGCTATAGAAATTTCAGACCTAAAAAGAGCTTTTATCCCAAATTGTCCAAAGCAGAGTGATGGCAACTTATTGCTGAAGCATCACAAGATTCCCTTTGGTGCTTTGTGCAGAAAACTCCACTGGAACCAGGAAGAAATATCAGATCTTCCGAGAAGAAAGACTTTAATCATGCTGTGCATTTACTGTGCACAATAGGAAACTGGCTCTTGGCTGGGCCATAGCTTGCTTGTCCCTATATAGATACATCATCATCATCATGGGCAGGCTTTGTGAATGCAGCTCCAGGGAGGGCTCCATCCATGCTCTTCCCAAGCGCTTTTTCCAAGC
>VWZO01018160.1:1425-17074 GCA_013396975.1 Bucco capensis | reverse complement strand
GAGCTGTGTTCACAAAGCCTGCCCATGATGATGATGATCAAGGGATCCATACGGAAACCTTAACCCTTCTTTTTTCTGAGTTTGGCAAAATCTTAGTCTTGAGGAGTTCCGTTGCTAAGTTGCTAGCTACCTGGTGCAGAAGGGGAAAGACTCTAGGCCGTAAGTTTGTGGCAATTCACCTCCATGCAGTGAGCTCTTGAGAGGTGGGAGAGAAAGGGAAGGAGTAAAAATAAGATATCTATATTTTTAAAGAAGGTTTTATCAATAAAGCCATCTAAATTCTTTTATTCTGGAAGAATGGTTAGAAATCCTGCAAGTAGTATCTTATTTACTATATTATTTACTACAATATTATGTTTTCCTTTCTATCTTTAAGTTTACCAGTACCATCTGTCAAAAGTAGTGTAATAAGAAATACACTGGATAAGGCCAAAGTAATTCCTCACTTTGGTTTAATTTAAAACAGCTTAAGTTAAAAAAAAAGGAAATAATACACTTCCCAGGCAAAATCTGAGCTGCTTTTTTTTGGTATCACCTTTCCTCTAGTATCCACTGCACAATATAATTAAATTGCTGGTAGGTAAGCAGTCCCATTCCTCTTTCATCTCATGTACATGTGTACATTTTGCTTTTTTAATGTTTTTCTTGCAGAGTTTGTAAGAGAGATCACTGCTTCTTGTCTTCCTAAAAACCTTTGGGTTAATGTTAACAGCAGAATTCTATCTATAGATAACTGCACAGCCTTCTCAAGCTGTCACTGCATTCTTCCCACCATCTGCTTGCCATCCCAAAAGACTGGCAAGGTTCTATAGACCTTCTGTAGGGGGAGGATTATCTACTACTTGCTCATCAGCTCTGAAACCACATTCCAAATGGGTTTGTCATTGCTGGTTGGATTTTTTTTTTCCTCTGCTTTTGAGTGTGAGAATAGGAAGGAATTGTTTGTTCCTCAGTCCTGCTGCAAGCTTCCAGGTCTTCCTGAGGTTTTGTCCTGTGTTATGTGTTTCCATTCAGTGCAGTGGCTGCAGAAGCTTCCAGGGATGCTCAGATTCTGAACTAAAGGCAATTTGCTGGGAGCCAACAATCAAGCTCCTAAACATACCAATTCCCAGTCTTGCTTTTTGCTCTGCCTGTGAGATGAGCTTGCCTGAAGCTGGGCAAGAATAGCACTGCAGCACCAAAAATTCTCTCTCTAAAGCCCAGTCAATGGTGCAAACTCAGGAACACAACTCATGTATTGATTGAGGTTTTGAAACCAAATAAACTATGAGGAAATGCCATCTCCTTGGATTTTGACTGTTGGAGAGATGAGCTCTAGAGTTAAGTTCCAGAGAATTTATGCCAGAATGCTGCCTCCAGTTTGTGCTTCTTGCTGGGTGTAAATATTTAGGATGGATGTAAATGTTTTGGGTGTATTTTACACACCAGATTTGACTTACTAGAGAATATAATGGAACCACTAAAATCCAGGGTTTCCTTATTATTCTCCATACACCATCATTTACATCCCTTGTAATAATCCCCTAGTTACATCAATATTTAACAACACCCTCTGTGCATTAAGCAGGAAAAGTCAAAGCCACTGGGGCAATGTGAGCTATTTCTGTTTGGTGTTGGGCTTTTGTCAGTGCAAAAAGGGGTGGATATCATTTTAATGATCTTTCTTGCCAAGTCACCTAATTATCTCAACAAACTGACTTGCTGCACAGAACTACTTTTGGTCTGGGGGAGTGGAAGGGAAATCAGAACAACAGGAAAGAGAACACTGAGTTCATTTGAGCTACAGACATCTATCTGCAATGTTATTGTGTTGTGTTTTCCCCCATCCTCAGCTTTGGGTTTCTCTCTCATTCCTCCAATTACTCTATTTGCTTCTGACCTTTCCTTTACTGACTTGAAATGGTAAAATAAGAGTTGTTGTGGTGTTGTTTTTTTCTATTTCCAGTAAAGGTTTTTATCTTGTAAATTCACAAAATAGCATTACAATTTGGTAAAGGAAGTAAGATCATCTTTATTTCTTTCTAAGCAGTATTTAACCTCCCAAAGAAAGCCAATTCTGAGCTTTCATGAAGCTTGCTGGAGACATTGTGGCTGTTGATGCATATTATGTGGTTATCAGTGGCTGGAATATCCACTAATGTCATAGTGTGCACAGGATTGGGTAATGCACAGTGTGTCAGCTTCAGATGTGGAATATTCTGGCCAAGACACATGACAGCTCCAGCAATCTACTTAAAGACAAAGAGGTGGAGAGATATAATTAGCCTTAAACCATAAAATTAATGCCAAGTTTCTCAGGAGGGAGGGGGAAAAAAAAAAATCTCTCTAAAGTTCCATCTAATGTATTTTTTATCAACAGTCCCTGTATAAATATAGTTACTGCCACTACTTGAGTAAAATAAACTACCTAGGCATAAAAGAATAGAATCATGTCTAAAATTATAGTGGTATGCTGGCAAAATAGTTATATATATATAAAAAAAGAAAGAAATATTCTGGAGTAGTCTTGGTGTTGAATGTTTATGGCCATTCAAACATGCTTTTTAGAACTCAGATTGTGATGCTATTATCTCATTATGGTAGAAATTGTATGAAGTAGTCTCTAACTTTAAAATATTTCATTATCAGTGCTTTATTTCATATCTCAAAAGTATCATTTGACCATGTTTTTCCAACAAATTGAATTCAGAGGCTTAACCAGCCTTTTTGTCTGCATTTCTGCTCTTGAAACACTACACAATAGGTCATATATTATTCCTACAGAGCTTAGGAATAGTTTCTGAGATCAGCCAGGTCTAGATTCATTCTGGTTTCAAAGATAGACACTCATTCTGCATGTGTCCCAGGGACACAGGACAGAGTTCTGTTACCTGCTGAACTTCTCCTGTGTTGTCCGTGACAATAAAATTTCCTTTCATGATGAAAATAGCCTTTAAAAATCAAAACAAGCCCAAAATGACTCCATCCTGAAAGCAGCAAAAGATCTGCAGCAAGCTGTTCACTAGTGACTCAAACTAGTCTGAAAAGAAAAATTGCTTTTTATCCCCACATTGAGCTCTTTTTAATTGTAGTATTATTTTAATCCCACCTGCTGTGTGAATTTCCATTACATGCATTCCAACCTTGCCAGAAAGGTAAGGTTTTTGACTTGAGGAAATACAAGGTGATTTCTGAGTGTTCTGGTATAACCTAATTTGGTGATACTGAGAATCTTGCAACCTGTCCCTAGGGTCAAAAAAAAAAAGACAATATCTTTCTTTGGGAGCTAGGTATACTTTAAAGTGACAGCTCCAAAAATCTAAAGAGACCCTTGAGCCTTTTTGTTACTGAGCCAATAAGGGATAGCTACTCACAATTAAACTGAGGGAGTTTTGTGTTGGTGGTTTTTGTTTTAAACTACAGCTGCAAACCAAGAAATTCTCTCTAAAATATAGTCACTGTCACCTAAATCCCCAATACATCAGATCACTTCAGGCCTTGACCTGAAGCAAGTTGTTTTACTCTCTGTCTGTCTTAATTGTTTGATAAATGGGAATGAAAAAAATCAGGATTTCCATTTTCTTGAGAGGAGGTGGAACTAGTGATGTGCTGTACTGGAATCATCATCTCCTTGCTTTATAAATAATCATCCTCACTGGGAGGGGCTGTTGTAAATAGAGTTCGAGCAGTTTGCTCAAATAAATCATTTATACAGTAAAAGCTCAACACCCATGACAAGTTTTAGGACAGCAGAGAAACAGATTTCTTTATTGCCTCAGCTCCTTCACGAAAGAATTTGTACTACAAGAACTTACATAGTTATTTTCTTCCAAGGCTCAGGAAAGCTGTCAGGCTTCAGTGACTCCTCTATTTTTGTCTGCTTTCTCCAGCTAAACCATAAAGCCTTGGAAGAGCCTGCAGCTACAGCTTTTGTGCAGCCCACCTGCTGCTGCTGGGCTTCCAAAGGACTGCTAGCTACTAGTGATCTGAAAGAAGGAATTTATCCAACCTGAGCTGTTAATCTTAACAGTTTTCTGTGGCTCAGAAGAGGTTGGATAATCTATATCCCTAGTAGATCTATAGGTATATAAGGTTTAGATGAAGACCTTCTCATAAGTTTGGTGACAGTACAGGAAACTTCTTCTCACAGGAATAACCTAAGTGGGGAAAGTTCTATTCCTGTTTAATATTTCACCCAAATAATTGTCCACATTTATGACTTTTCTCTGTTATTAGGCTGTTTTCACTCATGGGCAAGTAAGTTTGAGTTTTGGGACTATTGATTTATCCTACTGGGGAAGTTTCCTCTGCTTTTGTAGTGCAAACTTAGCAGTTAGCTTAGCAGTCTGGAAGGGACTTACCAACAAGGCTAGGTAGAAGAATATTTGCCTCTAGAAAATACTACTTGATATGTTAACTCCTAAATATGAGTTTAGGGGCAGAATAACATTCAGATTTGAAAAGTGGGAGTTGGGAAACTCTGCTGAAATAATACATATATATTATAGGCTATTGTTATCTATCTATCTATAGGCTATTGTTATCTATCTATAGGCTATTATTATCTATCTATATAGGGTATTATTATCTATCTATATATAGGGTATTGTTATCTATCTATCTATAGGGTATTATTATCTATCTATCTATATATAGGGTATTATTATCTATCTATCTATATATAGTATTATTATCTATCTATCTATATAGGGTATTATTATCTATCTATCTATATAGGGTATTATTATCTATCTATCTATATAGGGTATTATTATCTATCTATCTATATAGGGTATTATTATCTATCTATCTATATAGGGTATTATTATCTATCTATCTATATAGGGTATTATTATCTATCTATCTATATAGGGTATTATTATCTATCTATCTATATAGGGTATTATTATCTATCTATCTATATAGGGTATTATTATCTATCTATCTATATAGGGTATTATTATCTATCTATCTATATAGGGTATTATTATCTATCTATCTATATAGGGTATTATTATCTATCTATCTATATAGGGTATTATTATCTATCTATCTATATAGGGTATTATTATCTATCTATCTATATAGGGTATTATTATCTATCTATCTATATAGGGTATTATTATCTATCTATCTATATAGGGTATTATTATCTATCTATCTATATGGGGTATTATCTATCTATCTATATAGGGTATTATCTATCTATCTATATGGGGTATTATCTATCTATCTATATGGGGTATTATCTATCTATCTATATGGGGTATTATTAATCTATCTATCTATATGGGGTATTATTATCTATCTATCTATATATAGGGTATTATTATCTATCTATCTATATATCTAGGGTATTATTATCTATCTATCTATCTATCTAGGGTATTATTATCTATCTATCTATCTATCTAGGGTATTATTATCTATCTATCTATCTATCTAGGGTATTATTATCTATCTATCTATCTAGGGTATTATTATCTATCTATCTATCTAGGGTATTATTATCTATCTATCTATCTAGGGTATTATTATCTATCTATCTATCTATCTAGGGTATTATTATCTATCTAGTTAAAAAAAATATATTGTATTTTGTTATGCTATTTTGTATGCCTTAAAAGTTCTGCTCCAAACAGAAATGTTGTTATACCAAATGTGAAGAAAAGAAGGAAAAATCTGCAGATAAAGGCTGCCTACCTAGTGAAGACAGATCATTAGGAAAGAGATGGGAAGGAAAAGTAAATAATCGGGGTGATGAATTCAGAGTTGCCTATTACAGTCATTTGGCTTAAATTCTATGAATGTAAAAAAAAGTGATTATCATTTGAAGAGTGAACAATCTATTTGGGTTTTTTTTTTCACTCTAAGGTTTTGCTATGATTAGGGTGGTCAGGAGAAGACTGCATTTTGTTGTAAACTCTAAGAAAAGATCATCCTCTAACCAAATTAGTGAGAACAGAATGAATGTAGCACACATGGCCTGAAAGTCTAAAGTAAATCAAGTGATTTCTGGGAGCTCCATGAATATGTTAGCATTGTTATAAAGAAAGTTGTAGAGCAGATAACAGTGCCTGAGTTAATGTGCATAAGTCTTAACTCCACTCTGTTAAACAGCTTCAATTCTTTCCAGCATGCCTAGATGTTTAAAATGAACAGCTTCACCAAAGGGGAATATATAGAGAAGATTAAATGTTACAAACAACTTAATGCTTCTGAATTCTTGCTGGTGCCTGCAAGAATGAATAAAATCCATAACTGGAATATTTCTATACAGGGATACCTCTGCATGGACTTAGTTGAAATATTCTGGAGACATTGCTGGATTAGTTTTCAGTAAACAGTGCAAAAATCATTCTTTTCCTCCCTTCCTTTGAAATCATCCCTGATAGACCAATATGCTGTGATTTTTTAGTGATAAGATTTTGACTGTAAGCTAAGCTCTTAGAACAAAATGCAAAGGGAAATGAAACACAACTTGGAGCACTGTGCCCACTTTCCTTCCATGCAAAAACATAGGTGTTTGGCATGATCTCATTAGTTTAGATAAGCCTCTAATTTCTCCATTTACAATGTCAACCACCTTCTCAAGGCTCTCTTCTGCTTTCCCCTTGCCCAGCAGCAAGGATAGACCTAGGCTGGTTCCTTACAGTGAATAAGACAACACAAAGGAAGCCAAAAGCTCCTTGTGTTTGCTGGCCATGCCAGCTCACATCCTGCATGCAGAGAGCAGTTCTACAGAGGCACCTGAGCCAAAGCACCAGGGAGTCCCCAAAGGCTTTAGTCCCAACCAGATTTGCATATTTCTTAATTCCATGAAATTAGCCTCGAGTTGGAAAGGGAATTAAAGATTGCCTCCAAAAATTATGGAGCAAATGAGCTGATCCTCTGCATATCCAAGCATAATTAGAAACCAATAACAGCTAGAAAACAAATGTCAGCCTCAGCTGGAGGTGTCAGGAGGAAGTCATCAGTGAGCACTCTTTTTGCTTCCCCCAATATAAACAGCAGATGAGGTTATCCCTAAAATAAACATAGCCCATCTGTTGGCCTCAATTTTAGCAAAGAGGGAAGGTGAAAACAGGCACAGATCAGCTTTGGGTGTGTGGAACATACTCCAGCTATTAGGAAGAGGTAGACTCAAGAAGCTCTTTAGGACCTAATGCCTTGCAGGACACTGGAGTTTTCTTACAGTGGAGTTTAGTCACTTCTAGCAATGAAATGCTACTAAATGCACCATCTTAGGACACTTTCCTCCATGGATACTAGAAGCTCTACACCTATGAGGAAAAGTCTCAGAAGGAAGCAGATCTTCTCAGATGCTACAAGGTCTCCTTGCACCTCAAGGGACATTTGTCCTTTGGGATCTGAAGTCTTTCTTGGTCCTTTAAGGAGGAATTTCCACTGATGCAAGCAATGGAGATGCTGGAAGTGGAAACTCATCTGATATCCTGAAACATCCATGGGCTAGACTGATGCTGAGGAATCATCTGGCTATTGGTGAAGAAACCAACAGCCCAAACCCCAAATCAGAGGTAGATTTAAAGCAAATATACATTTGACACAGAATTGAAGAGTGGAAGGGGTTTAATATGGTTAGAATGAAATGAACATTTAATCATAAGCTTATATTTTTCAGTAAAATACTGTAGAGATAAATTTGATTATCAATTTCACAGGCAAAAGTTTTACATGACAGAAAGCAAATAAACCAAAAAAACCTCTTCTTTAACACCAGTCCACCCCCCAAAAAAATCCAGAGCTGGAGGGGAAAAAAGATGAGGTACTGAGTATCAGAAAACTGAACTAATATTATCAATTTTGTAAGATATTCCTAGAGATCTAATGTCTGGGCAAGTTCTTCATGAGGCTCTCTCCTTTGTGAACACAATGCATGCTCTCAGAGTTCAAACTTGTCTTCCAGCAGCATCAGCAGCTTGAGTCAGAACCATAGACCCTTGGCATGGGGACTGCACAACTGTAGGAAGCTATCCATATATCAGGCATCTCAGTGGGATTATTTCTGGCTGTGGAATTTCTTGGGTGGTTTGGCAGATGCTGAATTCACAAGAATCAGAGGTGTTCATTACCAGAGGGTGAAGATGGATGGGCATGAGGTCTGTGGCAGTCTCTTCCAGTGATTGTTTTAAATATAGCATAGATGTTAACCTGAAAAAAAATCCCTTAATTCAGACATCTAAAGAGTTTAAATTTTACAACTGCCTAATAATTTTCTAATAGCAGGTATTTCTGTAGAAAGAATATCAACTTATTAATGATAGCCTTGTTCTTGCCTCAATTAGCTGTCACAGATTTTTGCACTCCCTTTCCCTTGTCTGCTTTTCCTCCAGGACCTATTGGTCCTCAGCAAAAATTAATTGGAGAGAAATTATGCAGGACTCAGGAATTATAGAGTGGAAAGCCATCAGCAGCTCTGTCATGTTTGGGCTGCTATGAGAAGACAAAAAGAATCATTGCTCACCTGGCAAACTCTTGACCCAGGCTCTGAGTAGACACACAATAGTCTGCAATTTAGAATATATAATCTAGATCATACTGAATGGTTGATGATAATAAAGGAAACAAAGCTTTTAAAAGATTGCAATTGGTTTAGGTGGCATCAGGATTTAATGTTTTATGAGGTAAAATGTTAGGAGAGAAATTCTGGATTGAAATGTGTTGTCATGCTTAACTTTGGAATCCAGAGTTTCCATTTATCATGCTCACATGCTCTTTTTCAGTCTTCTAACCTCTCGTTTGAACTGTGCTGCACACTTCTCATTCCACCCACTAATGATTTGCAAGGATTAGAGCAGGGATTTTTCTTTTTCTGAGTTTCTCATCTCTCAATGCCTCCCTTGGACACTGATCATGTCATTCAAGAAGCTAGCCAAACCAGAAGGGAAACGAAGCAAACATTTCTTCCAGGACTAACAATCATTCCAAAAGTTCTTCCATTATTCCTATGATTTCAACAAGACTCAAGGAAAAAGCTCTTGCTTTTACCTCATGACAGAAGATATTCTACTTCCTATCCAATGTAAGGAACAAATCAGACAGCAGCAAGGTATTTTGGACTCCTTAAAAACATCCCAAGCCATGAGCAATATGGACAGAAACACATTGACAACAAGAATTGCATCCTTTCATTTTTTAATTGGTAGGAATGAACCTGAGTCACCTCTGGTCCTGTTATAGGTCAAATAGTGGGAAATAGTTATCACTGGAATAAACTAAACTGCAATTCTCTACATTTTTTTTTTCCTTGTGAGATCATTCAACTGAATTGATTAACTTTTCTAGCACTGGAGTTGTATCCTGCACTCACTGACACTGAGTAAGAACTTTTAATTACTTCATTTGAAGCATATTTCTTTTTTTATTCATGGAGAAATAACCTAACTTTCCCATCTGGAAAAAAAAAAAAAAAAGATTTGCAAAGTCATCTGGAAAATCTGTCAAATGTTTTCTTTTTTTTCTTATTTTACTGTTAGTTAAAAGTCTGTATAGATTTTTGGTTTATTTCAAAATCTCTGTTAAGTTTGAGAGCTTTAATTTGATTCTAATATTAGTGGTTTGTGATTAGTGCTGTAATTGGTGTTTTGTTACTCACTAATGCAGAACTGGAAACTCTTCAAGTAGCACTTTTCTCCTCAGGGAAAAGAAAGACATCCAGAAGCTGGGCTTGGATTTAACTTTCATTTAGATTCCAGGCTATTCCTACCATTTGCATTCTTTCTACTTTTGAGAAGCTCCAAATCCACATGAATTGTTTCAAATTGTGCAGATAATGGGAGACTGTGTTTACATCTGATTTCTCATAAAAAAAAACCTTACCCATTCTGAAAGATCTGCTGCTTTTAACTCAATCTTTGCAGCTGGGTTATTGTGGAAGTTTTTACACACTCTTATATCTGGAAGAAAAAGAAAAATTCCTTTTACTGAATGCTTGTTTATGTTTATAGTATTTAACTTTTCAAACAAAAATCATGTTTCAAGGTTTTGAAATACAGGGGTTTTTTCTTTCTTTACATAAATGTATTTTTTCCCCAAAGATGTATGCTTTCCAGTGGAGCAAATTAAGGACAAATCAATGAGACAAGTGGGTACAGTGAATCATCAGGGGTTTAAAACTGCCTAAAGAGATATTAACTCAGAGTGAGTTATTTATTAAGATAGCCATTCTACTAAATATCTGCCAACATGAATGCTGGATAATGGAAAATTACCAGTTCTGTTATCCTTATGATCCTTGGGGCCACATTTATGGAGTCCAGTTGGGTTTCATGCAATCCATTCATGAAATCACAATGTGTTCTAATAACTATAAATCAAATTAGAATATAAATATCTTTTTTTGGGGGGGGGGAAGCATGTATAGATGTCCTACTTAGGGGCATGGTAGTAGTGATAGGTTTGGTTGAACTTGCTTGTCTTCGAGGTCTCTTCCAACCTCAATGATTCTGCGATATGATGGATGTGAGATGTTCATGCAGTCTTCTCTCTCTCTTACCATCCTTTTAAGATCTGTTTGAGGAAAAATACTCACAGAGTTTGCTTTTGACAAGTAACTGGGACTGTTATTTGCATATAATGTGCCCAATCTCCAATTTTGGAAGCACTCCTATCAGGAACTCTCCAGAACTTGCACTGTGCACACTGTGCTTGCCTCACTGAAGATATTGCCCATCAATTACTGAACTTGGATTAAAATGATGTGCCAAAACCATGTAGAACTTAAGGAAAATATCTACTAAAAGCCTTGCTCTTCATGACCTGGAAACCAAAAAGACAACTGTCACCTAACATCACTGCAGCAGTGAGGGAATTAGAGCACAAAAATGAATAATATTCTACAAGCCCTGAACCCTATAGAGAATTTGATTCCTCTATTAATCTCAGTAAAACCTCATAGGCACCCACTTCTACATGCAATTAAATCCACTGAGTTACAATTATTTAATCCACTTTTGGTGTAAATCTCCTCTAATTTTTAGCCTACCCAGAGTTTTTCCACAATACTTTCAACTCGTCAACAAACGAAGAGAGGTTTTCCATCCCTTTTGGATAGCTTTGGTGCACTTGTCTCCCTCAGCTTTGTACTCAAGATGAAATTTTATGATATTTTTCTTTTCCCTGTAATATGCTCTGAGGATTCTTTCAGAGGGAGCTGCAAGAGCAAGCAGTATAATTCTTCATTATCCTTAGAACTCAAAACCCAGTGCATTTCTGACAGCTAGGCAGTGAGCAGATCTGCCATGCTGTTGGACAAGGAGGTCCCAGACATTTCATTTCACTCAAGGAGTAAGGATTTGATTGCAGGTTTTTCTTTGTCCTTGAAGGAAAAGACAGCACCATCTGCTCTGCCTACAAAACTCTTGGTTTAAGAACTTCCAGTGTTCTGAAAATAAGGATCAGGAACCTCCAGTGTTCTGAAAATAAGGATCAAAAGGATTCATTTTAGTAGCTGCCTAAGGTTGAATTCAAGGCTCTGTAAAGAAGTGGTGTAAGAAAACAAGATTGCTGGGGGTTTAGTATCATAGAATCCTAGAACAGTTGCAGCTGGAAGAGACCTTGGAGATCATCAGTGCAGCCTTTGTCCTAGCCCTAGCAACCTGCTAAATGATGCTCCCAATGCAACATCTCCCTGGCTCTTAAACCCCTCCAGGGATGGGGACTCCAGCACCTCCCTGGGCAGCCTGTGCCAATGGCTCACAACCCTTGCAGCAAAGAAATTCCTCCTCATGTCTAGCCTGAACCTCCCCTGGGGCAATTTCCATCCATTTCCCCTTGTCCTATCACTCTCCACCAGGGAGAACAGACCAGTCCCTGCCTCTCTACAACCTCCCTTCAGGTAGTTCTAGAGAGCCAGGAGGTCTCCCCTCAACCTTCTCTTTTCCAGGCTAACCAGGCCCAGATCCCTCAGTCTTTCCTCCTCAGGCTTATGTTCTAAGCCCTTTAGTAGCTTGGGAGCCTCTGTCCCCTCTCCAGCACCTCCATGTTCCTCTTGGAGTGAGGTTGTGTTTGCAAGACAACAACCTTAGATTAGTTGTGTAAGAAACATCCTTGGTCTTAAATCTACTTATAGTCCTCAAAATGTAGCTATAAGTAGACCCAATGCATAGAACTCCTACAGTTCTGAAATAAAAGTGAATTTCACCCCTTGCAGGAGCCTCTGTTCTCAACAGCTACATATCAGTGTGGAGATGAGTTTAATATAAACCTTGAACACATGAGGGCAAAAGGGAATCCCCATCCCTGGCAGGGTTCAAAAAACATGCAGCTGTGGTGCTTGAGGCCATGGTGAGCATGGGAGTGTTGGGTGGATGCTTGGACTTGATCTCAGAGCTCTTCTCCAAGCATAATGATTCTAGAAATGGCAAATGAAGAGAAAGAATTAAACTCTGTTGATGTCTGATGGTCATTCCCACACTTGGCAGGTCTCAAGCATGTGGCAGCTGATGAAATTTGGGCCTGGCTCTCCTTGGCAGAGCTTGTACTCTACTACCAAGCTTCTCTGGACCTTAACAGGTGAATGGATAAATGACTTGAATTGCAGTGCATGTATATTGTAAATGTTAGCTAACTTCTCAAACATCACACAACTCAATGCCTTGAAGCTTCAAATGAGGAGAGAGGCTGATGTTAATTGTGTGCAACAACAAAATTCAACAGTGTGGATCATGACAGCAGAGCAAATCTTAATATTTGCTTAAAAAGCAAGGCTTTTACCATATATTCCCTGACTGAGTTTGGATAAAACCCCAGATTTTTATCCAAACACTTATTATAGCTGTATATATTAAATTATAATTTCAAGGGAAGGAAGGTTAATATAACTCAAAGCAAACCAAACTCTAAAATAAATCATATATAGGGTGCAAAAGAACAATTGAAGCATTTCTTAAAAATCAGCTTTTGTGTTCATAACATGAAAAAAAAAAAAGACCTGTTGGTGGCAAAAGTTGTTTTTTTCTTTAAATATGCAGATATTCAAATAATATTTTAAAGGCAAGAAGGAAGATGCAATGTGAATGCTGTTCCAGCTCTTTGAAACCCAAATATTACTCAGGAAAGAAAGCAGATCATTGATAATTTTAGAGGAGAAGCAATTTTCCACGAAAATAGTACATTTGACTGGACTTTGGCATGAGTATGTTATGTTAAATTATCAAAATCCTTAAAATATTTATATTTTTAAAAAAATGATTGGTCTCTGCACTTGAATTTTTCATGCCCATGACTCACACTCATATGATTTTTTTTTGTCTTTCATGCTTGTAATTTTGAGCAGCTTTAAGGATTTTTGATTAAAACAGGGAGTAATTGTCATTCTTTTTTTTTCCCTCCCCAGTGTAAAATACATATTTATGTATTTAAAAGTGTGCTTTCAGAATTTCTTCTGTGTTTTTTTTTTACCCTAGCTTGGCTCCAAGTGTCTTTTCTCTGCAGTTGCTTAGTGGTTTAGTTCAAGTCATCTAATAAAGCACAAGGAGATGTTTGCACTGTAAGAATATTAGGCTTTAAAGCAATGTCTTTATCACCATTTTGCAGTTAGGGCTCAACTAAATGAGTGGAGATTTGATCCAATGTTCAATAAAAATATTTGTAAGAGCCTTTATAATGAATTCCCTTTTCTTTCCCAAGTGCCAGGAAAAATCATTCCGATTTGAAGAGAGCCTATCCTTTCAGGGAAAAGAGTATGAAAGATATTATGCAAATAGATGCATAAATATGAATCTTTTTAAGTGCTTGCAGTCCTGATACTTGTGATTTTAGCCATAGAGGGAAGAAATACAACCTGTCTGTTATCTTGGCTGTCTTCATTATCATGATAAAGTGATCCATCACTAAACACTACCTCTTCCTCTGACTTCTTGTGTCTGAATTGGAAATAATCATTGTCATTCTGTATGATTCAGTTTGTCCTTACAATGAAGGCAGTTGTCAATGAGTTGAGTCTTTCTTTTTAGGTTGCTCCATCTCCTGCAGGATGTGGAGGCTTTGCTGAGGGGATCAGCTGCAGGCAGTGGTGCTTGGCATGCTCTGAATGCTGTTGAAAGACACAGCTTCCCTTTGCACAATCCTAAACCTGGTTGCTGGAGCCCAGAGGACACTTAGTGGGCTAGCAGGAAGGGAGCTCAGCATAGGCTGGGAGAAATGACAGTGTTGTTCTGCCTTTCTGTTTCTGTCCTGGCTTTCAGGTTGGTATTGGCCTGCTTCCTGCCATAGATAAGGATTCAGACTATTCAGCAGCCTTAGCACCTTCCTCCTGCTGCTGCTGGTTACTTGGACAGCATATGAGCTGTGAAATGGGAGACATAGCTGAGCTCTTGCAGAAGACAAGGTTTCATGAGCTCTTTAGGTTCCAGAGGTTATCTTAAAGGCCCAACTGGTGGATGGAAGGATTCACCTGGAGGAGTAATTGTCATTCATCACAGAATGTTAGGGATTGGAAGGGCCCTAGAAAGATCATCTAGTGCAACCCCCCTGCCAGAGCAGGATCACTTAGACCAGCTCACACAGCAATGTGTCCAGGCAGCTCTGCAATGGCTCCAGACAAGGAGACTCCACAGGCTCCTGGGCAGCTTGTACCAGTGCACCCTCACCCTTACTGGAAAGATGTTTCTCCTTGTGTCAATACTAAACCTCCTTGTGGTCCAACTTGCCTTGTCCTACCATTGGATGCCATTGAGCAGAGCCTGGCTCTCTCCTCCTCACACTCACCCTTCCCATATTTCTAAGCATTGCTGAGGTCTCCTCTCAGTCTCCTCTTGTCCAGGCTGAAGAGACCCAGCTCTCTCAGCCTGTCCTCCTAGGGCACATGCTCCACTCCTTTCAGGATCTTGCTGGCCCTGGGCTGGACTCTCTCCAGCAGCTCCCTATCCTTGTGGAGCTGAGGGGCCCACAACTGGACACAGCATTCCAGGGGAGGCCTCCCCAGGGCACAGGAGAGGGGAGAAGAACCTCTCTGGCTCTGCTGGCCACGCTCCTCTTAATGCATCCTAGGATGCCATTGGCCTCTTGGCCACAAGGGCACATTGCTGCCTCATGGGCATCCTCCTAGCCACCAGCACTCCCAGAGCTTTTTCCCCAGGACAAAGCTTACACTGCTGAAGGCATGAGGTTGCATCTTTTCCGTGCTTAAAAAAAAAATATGCTACTGACAACTGAAGTCCAAAGGACTTTGGTGTTAAAAGCTTTAGGATAGAAACTTTCCTATTCTTCATTTTCCTCCTCCTTGTCACAGCTGGAAGTGCTTTCTCAGTCTTCAGGAGGAGGTGATCCCACTGGGAACAGCTTCTTGTGAAAGTGTTGATGTGCTGACTGTGACTGTGAATGTGACTTGTCAGAGATGTTATTAAGCATCTCTATGTCATTTACCTCATTCTTCTCAATGCACAGTGGCTGACACGTGCTGCAGTTCTGTGGTGAAAGCTGTTATTATCAAAACTCTGATTATTGTAAAGAGACAACTTATGAATCTTTTTTTTTGGGAGGGGGGTCCTGCATATTCCTGCATGAAAAGATGATCTGAAATATTATTTCCTGCACTCCAGAGTTAACTGAGTCAAGAGCAACTTCTGAGCTGCCTAAATGATCTAGATATTTTAATGTGTATAAACCCCACACATGTTGGTGTTGGTTTACCCTAGTTATATATATA
>VWZO01018145.1:0-14902 GCA_013396975.1 Bucco capensis | reverse complement strand
ACCATTCTATGATTCTATGATTCTATACCCACTTGACATTCCCAGAGACCCATATTCAAGATGAAAAAAGTGACAGCACGCTGAAAGCCAGACAGGATCCAGCTTCCTGACTCACACAGAGAAGGATGCAGATACTTTTCCACTTCTGTTCCTCAGATAGCACCAACTGACCCTTCCCAGCACACCAGCCAGCCTGACTCCAGGCTCTGGACTTCCCCTGCTGTGAGGACTCTGGGAAAGCAGCAGCTTTCCCTTGGAGAGCGAGCTACATACCACAAGGAAGTACTCTTTTACTGTGGGGGTGATTCAGCACTGGCACTGGCTGCCCAGAGAGGTGGTGGAGATGCTAAAAATCCAGCTGAGCATGGTCCTGGGGAACCTGCTCTAGCTCAGCATGGTCCTGGGTGACATGCTCTAGCTGACCCTGACTGAACACAGTGGGGTGGACACCATCATATGAAGAGATCCCTGCCAATCTCACCTGTTCTGTGAGCACCAGCAGACTCCTGGTTCTGCCACCACCAGGACATGTTTGTGCAGCCCCCAGAGACAGACACCTGCACAGCCTACACAGCAGGAGGCTTTGAGGAAGTCTCACTGGCTCAGCACTCAGGAAGGCAAACAACCAGAGCTCACCATACAGAAGTCTTTTCTTAGAAAATAATTACTCTCTTGACAATTCATCTATTGCTGAGCAACAAGCAGAAGGGAACCTTCTCTCCTGTTCCTCAGTTTTAAAAACCATGGAAGTTAGCAAGACAACATGAATGGCTTCTAATTCTGACCAAACCAAACCAAAGCAGTCTGCAGTGGCACCACCATCAGTGGCAAGCTGGAAGAAGCAAGGAAATCCTCAAAGGTTAGCACTTGCAGCAGTCAGTATGGTGCTGCCTTCTGTCCAGCCACATTCAGAAGACAGCTGAGGTGTGGCAGAACCATGCAGGTTCACTGGTGATGAGAATGTGACCAGATGCACAGAACAGTGCTGCAACCAGGAACACTCCATCACAGAGGACAAGCTGGGCCATCCCTGGCTGCAGAGTCGCTTCTTCTTACAGCGCAGGTGCTGACAGACTCACAGACAGTACAAGCTTCCCCAGGTGGTTCCATCATCATGAACTCAGTCAGTGTGGGGAATCCTCCCTCCTGCTCCCCCCAGACCCACTCACGCCTCACCCTTTAGCAGATGCAGGTATATTTCAAACCACAAGCAGCACACCCTGTCACACTCCAAAAACACCCTGTTTTCCAATAAACTGGGTGGTTATAGCCTTGAAAACCAAAAGCAACAGAACAGTGGCCTACCTGCAGCACACAACTGAGTCCATAGACCAGTGGATGCTGCTGAGAACAGCAGAGGAAGTCTGAGCAGGCCTGCTGGACCAGGCTCACCACGGGACAGGGGCTGTGGGGCTGTGGGCTGCCACAGGACAGTTACTGGGTGCCATCATCATGTGAGGAGAGTGTGCAGCTACAAGGCTAGAAGCATCACTTAGCAAGAGGGAGAGGCATCTGGCACAGAAATAAGCAAGGCAGCAGGACAGGTATGCTGACTGAACAAACTCCTCCGAGTACTGAAATAGAAAAGAAGGCAGAGCTTACTACACAGCCACTTCTGCATTCATTGTTTTTAACAAGCTAACACTGAACATGCTTAAGCTAGAAGCGATTTCCTCCAGTATTGAAGGGTTAAAAAAGGAAGGAGCCGCTCAAATGCATATCTACTGTCTCTTCAAAATGTCCTCTGCCCTCCAGAACCAGTTACATGGACTGAATTCTTCTACCAATTCAAGCTAAGGATTACAGAACATAAATACTTTTTAAAGGTGTTTATAAGTTCCAAACTGTGCTCATTAGCCTTCTGGCAGTCATCCTAGGAGAGGGACAACTCTGATTCCAAACCGGGGCAGATGGAGCTCGTTTAGCCCTGTAAGGCCTTCCATCCAAGAGAAGGACACTCTAATAAAACCTGCGACCTAAGGACTTGGCTGCCAGCGTCCAAGGCGCTGGCAGATGTACCTTAGGACTAAAGGGTGGGTCCAGCTCTGCACATGCTGTGTCTCACCTAAAAAAAATCCCTTGCGCAGGCTCGAGGGTGCTATCTGCTATCCTCTTTTTATCAGCGCGCTTGGAAAAGGTTCTGATGAGGAGTGTGGGTGGAGCCCTCCCTGGATCTTCGTTTGCATACATACAATAAATTCCAAGCCATACATAAGTTCCAAACATGCATCATGCAATGTATTTCCCTAAATGTCCTGAGTAAAAATGTTTGTATAGATTTTACCAGCACAAACAGTAAAATCATTTAACATGTACAAATCACACTCATACTGATTTGGGCTTTGTACCTGCAACACCAGTGGCAACAACAGCTTAAGAAGATCACCATCAGTGGGTCTGATTTTTTTCTAAAATATCCAGTAACCATGTTAAATACTGATGTCTCTCCAGCATCCCTTCCTTAAAGGGTTTAAAATAACACACCACTTATTAGCTGGGAGCACTGAAGAAGTATATGTGTGATTACAGGTTGTATTTCATTTCTGTTTCAGCTCTCATTACTATGTCAGCACCAAGTTACCAGCACCCTCAACCACCACTGCAGATGCAGGAACCAGCCACCACATGACAGCCCTGCAGACAGGGAAACAACCATGTATAGCACCAGTGATCTCTGCAGTTCTAACTCAGCAGGCTGCTTGACTGACTGCAGACAGAATCCCTCCCAGCAACCCCTCTACTATTTCTGTCCTTGGGTAGAAACAACCAGAAAGTTATTCTGGGCTAGAACTGGGTGGAACTGAACAGCCAGGTCACCACTCCAACACCTAAGAAGTGCCACAGCGGCCTCAGACTCTGGTGGGTGATTCACCATCACCCTTAAAAGCTGGGATAATATAGCAGAGAGAATAATTGAGGACCTTGCTGCAATCTCAATCAAGCACACCAAGCAAATCAAAGCTTTTCCAGCTAGCAAATCTTCACAATGAATTAGCGTTTACAATTTATGCAAATCTTATGACAAAAGCTACTAAGTTATAAAATTGAACTTTCCAAGAATAGTAACCTCAAAAGAAATAAAAATCCATTCACTTCTTAAGGTGTTACCTGAAACAGATAAAATTACAATTTTTCATTGTATTCCCACTGCTTCAAGGTTTGTTCCGTCTCTGGAGGCATCACCACAGAGCTGTTGCCTTGGCTGGAAGTCAGATGATAGAACTCTGCAACTTTGGCCAGCTGCTCTCGAAGGTATTTGGTTATAATTTGAGTCCATTCTACCAAACAAGTTGACAATTAGAACACTTCAGGTGATAAAAGTTTCCCTTTCACTGTGAGAAATGAAACAAGCTTATATTGCCTCTGTCACAAAAAATATCCCTCCCCAACCATAAACCATGTTGCATAATGCAGGAATTAACAAGCTTCTCAGAGGCCTCTCCTGGGTACTGTCTCACAGCCTAGCCTTGAAACAGCCTGCTAGCGCAGCACAAGGTAAGAAGTACTGACACAAGGTAATCCTGCAGGGAAGCACCTGTCTCTCATCAGATTACAGCATTCAGCCACAAAACCAGCCTTGAAATAGAGAAAATAAATATACTTCATTATTTCTTTCAACCTGGGCCTTTATTCCCCCTTCCTTCCCCCATCCAGTATGAAACTCAATAGGACTTTGCATGAGCAAGGGGATATAAAACTGTTCTTTCTGCAGCCACTCTGGAACAGACAACTCCTCCAGATTTTGATTCTGACAGGAATGCAAAAAGCTCAGGAGCAGTTTCTTAGGTCAGAGTGACCAGCACAGCACAGAGATCACAAGTAAGACTGATCATCCTGTGTTTGTCCCGGATAACTCAGTAGGTGCTGTTCAGCAAAAACACAAACCTACTAAAAATTAACATCTTTTCTCTCTGTTTCAGCAGTGATTCTGTATTTAGTGTAACATGGAGAAATTAGTGAACAAAAGTGAACTTGCTTGATCATCTACAGAAAGCTTTAGGAAGAGGAATTGTAAGGAAGGCACTAACAGTGACTAGAATCACTGATGATATTTGTTAATCTTGTTGCACTTCGGAAGCGCTCCCACCTGGTTCAATGACGGCAACTGCGATCAAACCCAGATCGCCTGGTCCACATGCCCAACAGACACCCAGGTAGTCAAGAGCAAAAATGGCATTTATTTGTGCGTGACATCATCTTATATACCCTTGGTTTACAGTGTAATCTCCACCCGCTCACATCACAACTCACATCTCATTGGTCACCAAGGTATTGTGGGTGGGGTCCTATCTTCCCAGACAGCCCAAAAATCTTCCGGTCGCCACCCCCTATCTATATGCTCTGATTAACTAACCACCCACATAATCTCTTAGAGACAAACATCTCTACAGCTCAAACATCTGACAGCTGTTTAATTAGCATGCAGCACATTTCAGAAGAGGACACTTTTATAGATACATAATGCAGTTGCTCTGACAACTGAAGCCTGCTTACTGTCAGAGTTACAGGAACCACCACTCAAACACAACTATTTTCACTATTTTTCACTATTTTCACCTCAGACTTCAGATAGAGTGCCTTTACTTTTTTTTTCCCTTTGCATTTGTAATTGACAGTTCTGTCAACGTAGCTGGACTACATTTTGAATGTTTTTCTGCCCAAATCCACTCAAATTTCTATATGAACCTAGTGGGGTTTCGTGTTTTCCTAGAGCAGTTTAACTGCATTTACTTGAAACACTCCCTCACTTTTTAAAAACAATTCCAAATCCGCTACTACTTCAAACTTACTTCACGTGACAGTATGAAGGAATAGTTTTTCCAAAGCAATTACCAATATCTCTGTGCCACTGAGTTAGAAACAATGCAACTGGTTCTCTGTTACCTGAGGCACACATATCAAACATCTTGGGAACTGTCAAAGGCTGCTCAGCAACAGGCAGCAAACTGCTTCCTGAAAAGCTCTCAACAACCTCTGCAGAACAGGGAATTTGGACAGCTGTAGGTAGTGTATGTAAATTGTGAGAGTAAAACTGCAACTCTGATAATCGTTAGGGTACCTTTGAACACTTTACAGGTGTTCACTGCTTGGCCCACTGGCTTGATGGCACACAGTGTCATTTAAGGTTAGTACTGGAAATAAATACATTGCCTCTATGTTCTAGTAAAAAAGCTCTGAAATTCACATTTCATTCCAGACTTTCTAAGTTACTTTATTCTCCAGCAACATTTATCACAGCACAGCCCTTGCTGCTCCTTCCAATCCCACAGCGGCTGGTGGCAATGCCACAGTCACAGCACAGTCAGCTTCTCAGATGCTGTGCCTGGAGATTTAGGGAGGAATAAGCTGGGAGCAACAGCAGCCAACAGGGCAGTACTTATGCCGCATGGCTCTTTGTACTCTTTGACACATATTTCTGAGCCAAACTGATTTAAAAGAATTGTTATTCCCCTTCCCATTACAAAGTTTCCTCTCTGGAGGCCTAGCAACACCAAAGCCATGAAGAAGAGGAGCAGGTCCCTTCAGCTATTACGTATTTAGAGATCAGAGATCTTTATTTACCAATATTTGGGTCAGTGGCCTGGTGTTTCTTGATTTTAGCTTCAGAAATAGCAGCATAGTAGGCACAGGTCATCTTGATCCGCCATGCTGCTCGCAGCAGGGGCACAGAGTACTTTGCTAAGTAAACAAAAACATCTTCTTTTTTACTGAGAATTGGAACCTGAAATAAAATGGGAAAGGAACTTCAAAGGAGCTTTTCACCAGCTAGGTCAGAAGTTCCCCTTTGCCAAGCAGAGGGAACACTCTGCAGAGCAGTAGCTGCATCCAGCACTGCTCCACGTCCAGCACATTCAGAAATACAGCTCCATTCTTACAGACCAGTTCAGTACAACCCAATACCCAACAGAGAGAGGAAGGAATGTTTTGATACTTTTTTTGTTAGAAGAGTCAGAGGTTTACTTCCTGCTAAATCTGTGAACCAGTTGTGAATTGCACTCTGAGACCAAGCAGTAACCAGCCAGTAGTTGTCTTTGACATTTACTTGTGGTTTCCTTTTTCCTGTGTCCTGGAAAGTGTTAAGTTTTAGCTTTTCTGCTAGTATGCGGCTAAAGTAAGCTCCAGTCTGGTGTGGGGAAAAAACCACAACATAGAGAACTCATTAAGTAAACATCTATCATACATTAATGAAAAAAGGATTTCCATCTGAACAGTTCTGTAATTAACCTTCATACAAAGACTTCTGACTAGAAAGCAAAGCAGTCAAGAACCCAAAACTGACTTACCTTGGAGGCATTAATGACAATATTCCTGGCAGAGCCATGCTTATCTCCAGATAAGGCAGGTTGGTTACTGAAGCCTTGCTTTACGTTCACTGCAGTGACTTCATCCTGCAAAGAGTGTTTCAAGTGCAAAAAACTGAAATGACAATTTCAGAAGTCACATGACTGAGACACATGCTTTTATAAAGAAAATGTATGTATTTGCTACTATGTCACACTGCACTCACCCAGACCCTCAGAGCACCTTGCACCCTTGTGGGATTTGAGTGAAGGGGAACACGATGCCAACACAACCCTCTAGGCCCCATCCAGTGTTTGCCTTGTAACAGGCTCTGAGGCTCAGTTTTGGGCAATGAGTCTCCCTAAAAACAGAGACCCAGAAGCTTCCACTTTGTCTATTCCCTTATACTTTACAATACATTTTGCTTTTTAGCATTTTTGCAAATTTTGGGAGTAACACAGAAGACAGCAACACATTTGGAAGGAATCTAAGCTCTCTAGGGTTTAGGAAGTTAGCAAAATCATCTGAATTTTAACTGAAATCAACACAAAGTGCTAGAACACTCCTCTACCCACACCATCCTCCAGAGAGCCTGGAAAACACAAATGAAGGCAGAGGTGAAAGCGATCAAAGAGATTATCAGCAAACTAATAAAAGGTAAATGGCAAACTGATGGAGATACATCTTATCTATTAGTGCCTTTTCCACAGATTACCCTGGCTCTGTTACCTCTCCTCCTCTGAAAAAAGCTGTCTAGATACCCTTGTAGTCAATATAACCAAGAACCACATGTTGTGCTGCTCTATCTACCACTACTGCAGGGAAGTCTGACAACACAAATACATTAGTGTTTGGGTTTTGTCTGGCTCAAATTATTAGCTCAGATTTCTCCCTGCCTTCAGCAGCAGTTCAGAAATGTTGAACTGGGAACACAGCACAGTTGCATAACCAAACACCAGCTGGAAATGAAAAGACATCATCTGTGAACATGATGCAGAGACCCCTTCACAAACACCTTAACAATAAAATGGATGTTCACAGGAGCTCTCACTATGTCTCACTGACACCAACTCCACGAACAGGGTCAGGGTTATTTTCCAAGAGTACAGTAGCCCCTCCCAGAAGGGAAGGTTTCCTGGACAAATGGCAGAACACCAGCACAGCAAAGCTGTGCAATACCAAATGTACCAGGGTCATTTTCCCTTGATGGTTTGCAAGCCTTCTCCCAACAGGCACCCGAGCACCACACACTTATGTCACTACATGAGGCACTCAGTTCACACTGGATCCTCCAGGATCCCTCAGGGATGTCAGCTCCCTTTTCAAATGTCACACAGGGCCCCAGGTGAGACCAATCAAGGCTTAAAACACTTTTGCAATTTTAATAGTCAAATAAACATTCAGGCCCAAACTACCTTAATTTGTCTCAGACAATGTTGTTTGGTGTGGGATACTGGAGACCCATCGATGTACCTGCAGTTCTCCTCTGCGAGCACAACCCATACAGGTGGGTATCTTCACTGAAAGAGAACCCAACACCTTCAGGGCAACCTTCACTGGGGCTGAGCCGCATCAGCTCTGCCAAAAGCCAGGGCCCAATTGAAGCCTTCACCCCACCACAGCTTGACTCCTGCACAGTGTGGTCTGAGGAGGCCACCTTCACCCAGTCAGTGAAGGTACACTTGAACCAGACAGAACAAACAAACTGACTGCCAGGATCAAGCATTAAGGTGTTGTTAGGTGTTCTGGACTGTAAAATTCCACATTAATTTCCTTTTAATTAATAGAATCATAGAATCATAGAACAGTTACAGCTGGAAGAGACCTTGAGGATCATTGAGTCCAGCCTTTGTCCTAGCCCTATCAACCTGCTAAATGATGCCCCCCAATGCATCATCCACCCATCTGATGCAACATCCACCCATCAATGCAACATCCACCCATCAAATGGAACAAGCTCTTTCAACTTCAGCATGCTCCTGATTCCTCATGACTGCAGCAACACTTGCCTACCACAGCACCAAGGCAGTAAGAGAAAAGCAGAAAGCTAATGATGCATAAAGATTTTGAAAAGCTAGGAACTGGTCAGTTTAACATCCGAGCTTAGCAAACGACCTAAGAGCTATACTGGCACTATTTCACAGTCAAACCCAAGGAATTCTTGAAAGGCTTTCTTTTTCTCCCTGACCTCAAAATTTTCCTTTGGAAGAGAAATTTAAAAGAAGTCCATATTAAACTCCAAAAAGCAAAAAATATTCAACAGTCCAGAGCTAAAAATTCATCTCCATACATCGTCATAGCTGAGTTCAGACACAGTTCTGCAAGCCTGGCCACAATCACACGTTAGAGAAGTATTTCTTGTAGTGAATGGAATAAAAAACTGACAAAGCTTATGGCAGTGTGGTAGCAAGAAGAATAAATCTTTACTGAACAAAAGCAGAAACCTTTCACACCTTTTTTACACCCAGATACAAACCTTATAGAAAAACATTCACACACACCTACAGGGTCAGCTAAAGCAAATATAGAGCTAGAAAGCATGCTTTTCTAAATTCCTTCTTGTTTTTTAACCTTGTAGGATATTACTTTCTCAAAACAACTTAGCCAAAACAATTTCAGTCTCCCATAATTCCCCCATTTTATTTTTTTTATTTAAGAACAAGGTATTGTGTGAGCCAGGAGCGGCCAGTCCCAAAATCTGAACAACACATGGCTTTGATCTCGTATCTCCACGACCCTCTACCAATGACAGAGTCAATTCTCAGAAAAGGATCTGGCAAGCCTGCCAAAGCAACACACAATGCAGACTAATTTGCCACAGTGGAAAGCACAAGCCAAACATTAAGATCTAGCAGTCCCAATCTTCATTTAAAAAAATCAGCACAAATAAGCTTTCCAAAGCCTGTCCTGGGGAGAGTTACAGTCCCCGTTTTGCCCCCCCCCATTTTTTTTGAAGCATTTTTTTAAGAGAGCGATGCACACGATTGATTATTGCCTGTGCTGTAGGGGAGTTTGGAATGCCAGTAGCATGACGTACTCCCCAGCATTGAAGGAATTCTGCAATTTTTCCTGCTACATATGCAGGTCCATTGTCAGTTTTAATTTTCTGAGGGATGGCAAGAATGGCAAAGCATATTAACCAATGTTTACAAACATCATGGCTTTGTTCCCCCGTATGAGCAGTAGCTATAATACAACCAAAAAAAGTGTCTATCAATATGTGGACATAATTTAAGTCTCCCAAACTCTGGAACATGCGTGACATCTGATTGCCAAAGTTCATTAGAATGTAGCCCTCTGGGGTTAACAACCTCCTTAGCAAAAAAAGGGGCTACCTGCTTGCAGTCCGGGCAAGAGGTGATAATGTCTTGCGCTTAAGCATAATTTGAAACTGTCTCTTCAAGGAGAAATACGCGCCTGTTGGAAAAGACTAGGAACAGCTACATTCATAGTAAGCAGATCGACAACACTGCTTCCACCAAATACAAGTCCCGGAAGTCCAGCGTGAGATCTAACATGCACAACATAATAGTCATGACTCCGTAAATTAATCAGTGTTCACAGAGTTCTAAGCTCTGCCATGAGAAGAATATTTGCCACCTCTTTCTAGGTATGAATGATCAATTCACTGTACAATTCCAGCAGCATACATGGGATCTGTTTACAATGTTTATTGGTTCCTTTGCGAAGCGCTGAAAAGCCATGCTTATTGCAACAAGTTCGATAACTTGTATAGATCCTTGTTTGCATACCTCTGTCTCTTTAAGAGTCAACTCTCTGGCAAAAGCAATCTTGACTAGGGGCAGGCACCTCCCATGGAGCTGTGACTGGCTGTAGGGGGAGGGGTTGGGAAGCGGGTGGTGCTTTTGGCTTGGTCACATCAGGGGCGGCGTAGTGGGCAGCAAGCATCAGCTGTGTCACAGGTGGGCTGCAGGCAGAGCAGCGTGGGCAGATCGAGGGCGGGTGCAACTCATGGATTGGTCGCTGATGAGGTATCAATATCACAGAAAAATCATCACATGCCCCTTTCAATGCGTCTTTTACGCAGTCTTTCAGCACAGCTCATGTTCCTTTAAGTAAAGTTTCCTTTCCCACATGCATAGCAGAGTCAGTGCCTGCAGGACTGAGGGCTGGCTGGGGGCCAGGCAGCCACTGGGGGTTCTCAGTCATCACTGGCTCGCTTCTCATCTCCTCCTGGGCAGGCACCACATCTGGCATGGGAGTATTCCAAGGGCTGGTTGTGGGCTTTATGTATCCTCGCTGTAATTGTTCCTCAACTAACCGATTAAGATGATCAAGCCGTTCTTTTCGCAGAGGCCACTTGTCAACCCATAAAGGATCATTGCTGATCCAAGATAACTTACAGGCACTATTGGTGATTTTGGGCTGAGCGGCTGTTCAGTGGCCCCAGTGAAAAAACCTCTTTATCAGGCTCATCCACTGAAATAGTGGTTCCAAACTGACCAAGAACGTCATGACCCCATAACATACATGGCATGGGCATGACAAACGGAGCTATCTTGGCTAACTGTTCCTGGGGCCCCTGAATTGTTAGTAAATGCGTGCTCTGTCCGGGTCGCTGCATTCCACCTACACCTGTAATAGCAGATGCAGACTCAGTTGTCAACCATTCAGGGGGCCAGTCAGCACTCTGAATGATAGACACATCAGCTCAAGTTTCTATTAATCCCGAAAACTTTCTGCCTTGAACGTAACACGTCATGAGGGGCTGAGCTTGTTTTATTGTGGTTGACCAATATACCTGAGGGGTCCCTGTACTACCAAAGCCTGTGTTTCCCCTGTGTGTGCCGCAGCCTTGGGGCACACTGCCATGAAAATGTACTAATTACACTATTTTTTTGTCCCATCGGTATGTAACAGGGCAGGGCCAGTGTCCACGCCATTATCTGAATTTCACCCTCATAATCAGCATCAATAGTTCCTGGTAAAGAGACCCATTTTGGTGCTAGAAGAACCGCCAATTATTAATGCATGTAAGTCGCTGCCAACTGGACCATGTACCCCAGTCGGCAGCAATGCTACTTTTGTGTCTAATATGGTTACTGCAGCACGGACAGCCAAATCCAGCCCTGCTCTGCCAGCAGTTGCTGGTTTGAGATCACAGGCCAAATCATAATTTATTGTTTGCCATTCTACGGCTTGGTTAGGTTTAGGAACTACTGGATAAGACATAGCTAACTCTAAGTCCCCCTGCCTTAACGCTTCCTGCTTGCAAACCTTCCACTTCTATTTTACCTTGTCCCCTACAGGTTCTGGAAGAGGAGGCATGTTATTTTGGAGGGGGGGGTAACAGTAGACTTCTTTTCCGGTTTAATGGGACCTGAATCAAGCGATTCCTCTGAGCCATCAGAGTCATTGTCGATCATTTTCTCAACATCAGGTCATATTTCCACGTAGCAACAGTTGGAGGAGCTGATGCTGGCAATCGCAGTGCCTCTGGAAGCGGTGGCATCATGGGTGGCAGCATCTCAGGCAGTAGTGGGGGCAAGGAGGGAAATTTTGCTGGCACTGAAATTGCAAGAGATATCACGTGGCTGCAATTATCCGTAGTTTCTCTAGTGGTGTCCTTTGGGAGAAGTTCTGCTGCAGTTGAATCTCCACTAACAGCAGTTATATTTAATCATCTGCCGAGATTTTGCCAGGCAGATACTTGGTCCGTGCCCTCAATGGGAAAGTCCGGCATCTCAACAGAAATCCATGTTAATAGATTTGATAACTCGATTCCAGTTACAGTTCTTTTCTGAGCTTCTAACAATCGGAGCAGCACTTCCAAGCTGCATTCTTGTTTTTTGGATAAATTTTCCTTCCATATTTACTGGTCACTTACCTTCTTCTGGAGGCAATGGGTGCACTGAATGTTCATAAAAATGTCAAAGTCCCGCAGTTTCCCTGGTTTGGCTGGTCATCGCAACATAATTCAGACTCCTGTCAACCTCAAAATTCTCTAAGGTACGAAAAAATTCTCTAAGTCCCTCTTCAGGCACCAGATGTAGCGAATGGAATAAAAAACTGACAGAGCTTATGGCAGTGTGGTAGCAAGAAGAATAAATCTTTACTGAACAAAAGCAGAAACCTTTCACACCTTTTTTACACCCAGATACAAACCTTATAGGAAAACATTCACATACACGTACAAGGTCAGCTAAAGTAAATATAGAGCTAGAAAACATGTTTTTCTAAACTCCTTGTTTTTTAACCTTGTAGAATATTACTTTCTCAAAACAACTTAACGAAAACAATTTCAGTCTCCCACATTTCTAGTTACCAAAATCATTGAGTTTGTAAGTATGATGCATAGCAACATAAGGGTGAAAAGACAGCAAGATTCTCAAGGTCAAAAAATTGAGATATGTCTTAAAGGATTAGTAATGGGCTTAAATATGCATCTTTTAGGCATGTTGTCCAAGGCCCTCTCAACCAGCAATTGACCAGGGTCTCTGACAAGCACTTGCCAGCTCATACACAGCTAACAAATTACCCTTAATTAGTCTCCTTTCTGGAAGCCTCACAAGAATACAACAGACCAGAAGACAGCAAAGCACAAAGCATGCTGCATGGCTGCCCTCCTGTCAGTTTAACTGGAGCTCATCCTCTAGATGTGGCAGACTGATGACTTCTACCATCACTGAACTGACTAGGACAGAACACAGGAACACCAGAAGAAGAGGACATCCCAGACAAACCATGTAAAAGGGAGATACATCTGTGCACATCACAACACAGCACACAAGGTGAAGTTCAGAGACATCCATTGACTTTGCTGGGAGATGTCACCATCATCACAAAACCCAACCCAAGGCTTCTTCCACCCAGTTCTGGAGGGCTGCAGGCCTGGAAGTGAGACTGGGAAGCCAGGCTAGGGAGAGCCTACAACCAACCTTGCAGCTTTGCTGGACATGCCAACCATGAGGAGTGCCCACTCTCACCGAAGGCAGGTCTCCATGGGTTCAGTTGTGGTACCCTGGAGGAGGCCAGCTGCAGCCTGACAGTGGACCTACAGTCCCACTCACCTCCACCCTGGGTTTTCAGATATGGTTCCCAACCTTCAAAACCCTCCAGCCCTTTCATTCCTCCAACTGTGTGCCCCTGCTGCCAGGTCAGAAACAGGGTGGGCCCACAGCAGGCTCGCACTCACAGCACTGCTCACCCTTGGGGCAGCCTGTGCCCCTCACGAGCCAGGGGACCCCCATCTCTCATGAGCTCGGCAAGCCCCTCATGGCAGGTGTCTGTACCCCTCACGGGTCTGTACCTCTTATAAGCTGGAGGTGACCTTCGTGGGCCCATGCCCCTCAGGGACGGGGGATACCCCTCATGGGCCCATGACCCTGACATGTCCCTGTCCCTCACAGGCCTGAGGTGCACATCACGGGCTGGGGTATCTCCCTCACAGGCCCCTGCCTCTCACGGCAGACAGCCCTGCCGGCAGCCCGGCCCCTTTACCCTCTCCATCGCCCCGCAGGACGAGCCCCAGTGCCGGCCGGACCGCGGGCTGGGTGCCGAGGCCGTGGTGGCCCCCGCCTCGTCTCAGAAAACAGCAGGGTGCTCCACTTAAAAGTTTCGGGGGAGGCTTCGGGCTGGGGCGGGGGCGTCAGCACGCACAGGGTCAGCAGCAGGGCCCAGCGGGTAGCGATGCAGAGCCGGCTGTCTCACCTCCTTCTGCCGCAGGTCCTGCGGGTAGACACCGGGCGGCCCCAGGCGCAGCCGCTTGAGCGGTCGGTGCTCATAGCTGAGGAGCCCGAAGGCGGCCATGATCGCTCATGATCACCAACACGACTGGCGGCGGCTGGAACAGGCTCCAAACTCCAGTGAGCAGTACTCGGCAGCTCAGAGGCGGGCTGTGCGCCGCAGCGAACCGGGCCGGAGCACCCCGCCCCTTACCTCTCCTTCTCGCAGCAGGTGCCAGCAGGACCCACCCCCCAGGGTGTAGAGCGTGTCCGGAGAGTGGAGCGCTGCGCTTGTTTAGCGCCTCTTGTAGTCGCAGGGGCACCGAACAGACGTGTTTGCCCTGTTGCCTCCTCCTGTGTTTAACGCCACTCGTTTCAAGGAATAGATCATTCACTCGGGAGAATAGCGGCTCGCTGCGGACATGCCAGATCCGCCCAGCCCCGGTCGGTGAGGAGCCTGCCACCAGCACATAGCCGAGCCGATTCGTCCTGCACAGCGCCTCATGGCCCCCTCCCAGAGGTACCGATCACAGAATCACAGAATATTCATGGCTGGAAATGACCTCTCAGATCACTGAGTCCAACCGAAAAAAGAAAAACAACCCACACGCAACACCACACAACCCCTGCCCTCACTGGAGCGTGTCCTGTAGCACCACATCTGTATGTCTTTTAAACACATCCAGGGATGGTGATTCAACCACCTCCCTGGGAAGGCTGTTCCAGTGCCTCACCACTCTTTCTGTAAAGAATTTCTTCCTAATCTAAACCCCACCTCCCCCACCACTGCAACTTCAGACCATTTCCTCTGGTTCTGTCATTAGTTACTAAGGAAAAGGGGCCAACACCTACCTTTCTACAATCTCCTTTCAGGTAGTTATAGAGGGCGATGAGGTCCTCCCTTAGCCTCCTCTTCTCCAAACTAAACGTGCCCA
>VWZO01018126.1:0-39460 GCA_013396975.1 Bucco capensis | reverse complement strand
GTATATTTTGGTTTATGTAGGGCAGATATGTTGGTTTATTTTGCACTACTTATGAAAAAGACAACGGGAGTAGAATGGCTTATTAACAAAAAGCAAAACAAAACACAACAAAGTGGCATAAAGCATAGAAGACAAAAAGTAACTGAACTAATATATTTTTAAAGTACTTAATTTCTTTTTCTACCATGAGCCTCCCAAGACCAATAAAACTGGCTAGTGGATTTTATTGAAAATAAGGATAAGATTTTCAATACATTTCAGATAGATATGATTTTCCTTTATAGATTATTTAATAGATATTAAGAGAGGTCTTTCTACTGTCTGCATGTTACACAACTATTCACAAGTCCTCTTGAAACTGTGCTTTATCATCAATTGCAATTAGACTCATCATGAAATTAATGTCTGTAATACTTTTCAAAGTATACAAATATCCTTAAAAGTATTTTATAGATCCTTCAGTTATGGGGAGAATACCCAAACATCATTCATTTACTTTTTTTTTTTTTTGAGTATCAACATCTTTTAAATTCAAAAAATGGAAGCATAACGCAAACTCAAAAATATTCTAATTCATTATACTGTTTTTGAGAAATCTCTTTTCACCTTCAGTGGGGGGAAAAAAATGGAAATTTCTTCAATGAATAATAATTTATGGCTAGTATATTGTCTATTCTTCATCTATATACCTTTTTTCACACACTTGTCTTTTATATGGCTGCATAGAAACAGAATTACTTAATTAGAAAAGAATGAGAATCCTCATGAAGGACTCATGTTGTTCACCTTTGAAAAGATACATCATCATTTTGTATTTAAAAATAGAAGTGAAAAGTCAGAGTATGTCCAGCTTGATATTTCTCATGCAGGCATACTAGAAAGTACTCCAACAGCGTGAGGTTCAACAAGACCAAGTGCAAGATCCTGCACCTGGGTCAGAACAATCCCCACTATCAATATAGGCTAGGGGATGAGAAGCTGAACATGAGCAAACAGTGAGCGCAGGTGGCCCAGAAGGCCAATTGCATCCTGGGCTGCATCAAAAGAAGTGTGACCAGCAGATCAAGAGAGGTGATTCTGCCACTTTGCTCTGCTGAGACCTTGTCTGGAATACTGTGTCCAGCTCTGGAGCCCTCAATACAGAAAGGACATGGACCTGTTGGAGCAAGTCCAGAGGAGGGCCACGAGAAGGATCAGGGGGCTGGATCAGCTCTCCTATGAAGACAGGCTGAGGGAGCTGGGATTGTTCAGCCTGGAGAAGAGAAGGCTTCGAGGGTCCTACTAGTGACCTTCCAGTACCTAAAGGGAACTTATAAGAAGGCTGGAGAGGGCCTGTTTGCAAAGGCCTGTAGTGAAAGGACAAGGGGCGATGGTTTTAAATTGAAGAAGAGTAGATTTAGACTGGATATTAGGAAAAAGTTCCTTACCATGAGGGTAGTGGAATACTGGAACAGGTTGCCCATGGAGGTAGTTCAGGCCCCATTCCTGGAGGCATTCAAGGCAAGGCTCGACAAGGCTCTGGGCAACCAGATCTAGTTGTGGATGTCCCTGCTCACTGCAGGGGGGGGGGTTGCACTAGATGACCTCCATAGGTCCCTTCCAACCCAAATGATTTTATGATTCTATGATTCTGTGATTCTATGATTCTATGAGCTTGGACTGCCCCCATTCCCTCTGCCAAATTTTATGACCTGGATGATAGACATATTGTCTTTAGATTTTTTAGACTGGACAGGTCATGGTTATACAGAACTTTAGCTTGGATGCTCCACTACATAAACAACTATCCCATACTACTTAACATCCCCCAAAACCTCAAGTACCCATAAAACCATCCTTTATCTTACCTGCACATCAGACTCCACTGTCATACAGGCAAATAATTAATCTTCTGTTATTTCCATGAACTTCTATCCCTAGGTTTTGTAATGAAAAAGTACTAGAAAACCTTTTGCCCCTCCTGAGATGGCACAGCCAGGAGAATAAACTAGACAGTCTTCCACGATCCTTCATAGACCTCAGGTGGGGTCTGCAGCAGTGCTAGTTCTTGAGATATAGCTTGGTTATTCCTACCAAAGCTCTTCAAGCTTGCCGAAGCTCTGTTAATCAGAGATGTACCTATGGAAGTGAAGATGGCCAATATACAAACTCTCACTAGTATATAGAGATCCACAATCCACTCCAGCATTGTCCCGGTGGGACCTCAGGAGACATCTGCAGTCTAAGGTCAAATCTATATTTTTGGATTAGGTGGATATACTTGTTCTTTATCTCAATGTAAAAAGCTTGGTATAAAGCTCATATTAGAACACCATACAGCTATTGTGCACACCAGTGACATAAGGGGTAGGTACAGAACTTGAAGTTTAGCACAGGTACAAAATTCAGATACAGGTTCTAGCTAAGGAACACATTGACAATTTATTGTTTCAGTTACAGTCCTGTCCTATAGCAGTCCTGCCTGTATCACAAAACCTGTGAAAAAAGCTACCAAGTCCAAGCCTCTTGGTGATATTATCTTAGTTTAGATCTGTGTGAAAACAATCAGAATCTAGCTATATCACTGGAAAGTGAAAAATAACAGTGAAATCCAAAGGACCATAACAGCTTATGTGATTCCAGTATTTAAATTAAATTAACCTCCAAAGCGTAAGTCCTCTTCTAAAAAGAAGCTTTATACATTAAAAAGAGGACATAAAATAATTATAAGACACTGTAAGCTTTTCAGTATATGTTAGTGTATAACCAATCAGAAAAAAACCACCATTAAGGTGACTTAAAAATTCCATACTGACAGCATCTAATTCCATTAGGTATTTGTAGTATTTATAGAGGATGACATAATTTCTAAGAACTAAAAAAATCTATATGAACTTCTTAGGACAATGGAAATGATGCTTTCTTTATTTGGTTCAGTCATAACTACTGCAGTCTTTTCATGCTAAAAAAATGACGCATCCAATAAACTTTTGAAAAAATTGGCATAAAATTTAAAAATTCATCATGAAAGTATAGCTGGATGTAATCAGGATTTCAGTGATCAAATGAGCACACTCGTTACTGTTTGCTGATGTGAGCAAACAGAAATATTAGTAAAGAAATAGTAAGTGGTTTGAGCATACAGGTAAGGGATGTCCATAGTATCCTGGTAATAGTGGCAGCAAGTAATGTTTAGAATGCTCCAGCATGTAAACCACAAAGGTCACAAAATCAGGCTGCTGTCCATGTGCTGTGGTCAGTGCGGACAGTACTTATCTGTTCAATGAGTCATGAACCAGTACTTTGTACCCAATGGCCATGAATCTCAGTTTCCTCATTAAAACACATCAGCGTAATCTGCCAGTTTCAAGGAAAAGACTCAAAAAAAATGCACTTGTGTACCCACCACTATGTGATCTAAAATACGGCGGAGGGGGAAGAAGTTTATTGATGATCTGAGTTTTTGAATGGTATTTGGCTAACTCATACCTCTACGTGTTCACTGAAGTTCTGATAGTGCTCTTTTGCTAGATCTTGGCACTGTTTCTAATGTGTTTTCTTTCTTAGGTTAAGTTCCTACAGTTATTATTTTTTACTATTTTTAATTAGAATATGTAGTTTAAAGAATTACAACTCCATGAAAATAAGGAAATTCCCTCACAGCAGACTAAAGTGTTCTGTATCTGACCTTATAAATTTACATATAGTTACTCCTGGTGCGATAACTGTGCCAACAGCAGAGGGAGCATTAAACTCATTGCCCACGGTAAAGTGTGGGGAGTGAAACCCATGTTTCTATAATCCTTGTATGGGTAGGATGTGCTCATTAGCTTTCTGGCAGTCATCCTAGGAGAAGGACAACTCTGATTCCAAACCCGGGCACATGGAGCTCATTTAGCCCTGGTAAGGCCTTCCATCTAAGAGAAGGACACCCTGATAAAACCTATGTCCTAAGGACTTCACTGCCAGCGTCCAAGCTTGCTAGGCCCTGACAGATGAAGCTTAGGACTAAAGGGTAGGTCCAGCTCTGCGCATGCTGTGTCTCACCTAAAAAAAAATCCCTTGCGCAGGCTCGAGGGTGCTATCCGCTATCCTCTTTTTATCAGCGTGCTTGGAAAAGGCGCTGATGAGAAGCGTGGGTGGAGCCCTCCCTGGATCTTCGTTTGCGAAGCCTAGCCATACATACACATATAGTTACTTATGTATTCCCGTACGGGGAATGATGGCCTTTTCAGCCATCAGTGCGCTTGTAAAAAGCACTTATGAAGAGCGTGGATGGAGCCCTCCCCGGATCTTCGTTCACGAAGCCTAGCCATGATGATGATGACTTATGTATTCAAAAGTTAAACATCTATTCTGCAAGACTGTAGCCATATGGAAAATCACTGAAGCACAAGCAGAGCCCAGGTTGAAGGTCAACATAAATATGTGTACATCGGAAGATACAAAGGGAATGATTGCTCTGTGGAAGCAACCTTTGTTTCTTCCTCCAGCTAGGCTGCTAATGGAGGAGTTGGCTTTGTCTCTAAATCACCCAGCCATTAAGGCCTTGAAGGCCCTTTCCTTATATGGTGGGTGAGGCTGGCTTGCCTTTGTTTGGGTCAGGTAAACATGGCACCCGTGTTGGGTTACCTTTCCCACCTTTCAAGCTATATATGTTGTGAATATTCCTTAATAAAGTTGTCTTTGCTGTTATACCCTGAGATGCAGAGTCCATGCTTATTAATCTGACCTCTGACACAAGACAGGCAGCAAAGATATACTGTACTAGTACCAATGCTGAGGGGTATGTGAGTACCACTCAGGTTATGAGAGTATTTCAACTCTATTTTCCCCATAAAAAATTGTATTATCTAAATGACTTCAATAGTTTCCAAATACAGCTTTTTTAACTGTGAAAATAATCCAGAGATGAGCTTCTTTTAAACCATGCTAAGATTATGCTGTATTACATGTTACATATTAAAAATACCTTTAGAGTTTGTCTTGTTACTGAATAGACTTTTTTCCAAGTTCATTGGCATTCCATTTTTTTGGTGGACTTGTTTGTTTAGTTGGTTTGTTGTTGTCTGTTAACTTATGTTTTGTTTTATTTACATTGCATTAGGCTCATATCTTTTTGTGAAGGCTTTAAGTTCTCTTCCATAACACACATGAATTAATTAAAAAGGTTGAACTTTAAAGCTGTATATGTTCAAGAAGGATAACAACTTCATTAGAAATGGTGTTCTAACTTCAAACACATTAATCATTAAAATAATGAAGTAGTAGAAATTAAATTTGAGATAGCACAGTATTATCTTTTTGCAGTGAACAGACATTTAAAAAACATTCTTTATTTCATCAAATTGACATACCAATCCGTATAATAATTTTTACTTTGCTACTTAGCATATATTGAAATATTTATGGACATTACTTAGAATGTAAGATCACTAATAAATCAGCTTTGTATCTTCATTTATGTCTTTACCATCCAGCATACTGCTGTACACAAAAATAACAGACAAAATAAGACACATTTTGTGAGAATTGTCTCAAAATAGGCTTGTTGGTATTTTGAGCCAAAGATGTCACAAAAGAGAGTAAGTAGATGATAAAGACAAGTAGCAATGATTGAGGTGGAAGTGTTCAGAACACAGGAAGAAGGAAATGGTATTTCTTTCTCTTTCCCTCCTGCTGAATATTCCCATTTTAAACGATTTTTAATGTTTTGTCTTCTCTTGCTTAATAAATCTGCCTCGAGGAAATAAATGTAGATTTTAATCTAAACTGTGCATTTTATTTGGACTTCCCTGGCAAGAAAATACAGTAAATGAAGGAATAATATTTTTAAGAAAAATTGGATGGAAGGCACCAGAAAAATACCAACATTTACATTAAATGGTCTTAATAAGGTGAAAACAGCACAGTGAACTCAAAAAAAGTCACTTAGCCCTAAGCCACAATCATTATGAGATTTATTTCAACATCTATTTACATTTATGCCTTTCACTTTTCTGTGGGTTTGCTGAAAGTGTTAATTACTATGGTGATTTTATACCTGTCCATCATAAAGTAGGACCAAGACTATATTCTTAAGAGATCACTGAAAAGTCAGTAGATATTAAGAATTATTCTAATTTCTGACCTTCATTTCATAAGCTACCTTTATGTTCTGCTTTATTGTGAAATAACAGTTGAGGTGAAAGGTTCTTTATCACATTTCCAGTGCCTGGAATCCATTCAGCCCTTACCCTATTTCTTCCTTTCTACCTTTTCTCAGTGAATTTGGTGTTCATTAAAGTACAAGACTAACAAGAGTGACTGAGCTAAACAGCGTATCCAGGCTATGTATCTACTGATTCACCCTTCTCTCTTTACCTGCAAACTACTTTTTGTTATTCTGAAAAAAAAACCAACTGAATAAACCTTAAGCAACCATTCTTAAAATGTTACTTACAGATTAAAATGTGTTTGAAGCTAACTAAATTTGGCTAATATATTTTATTTGTATTAGTCCATAAAATACATTAAAGTTCTGTGAACAACCTGGAAATTAAAAAGTTCCTTTCAGTCTCTTTACATGTGTTTAAAATTATCATGAGAATTCAGCAAGAGAAACAAGATAACAAAACGAGCTCAATGCCTCTCCTGTCTCCCCCATTGACTTGTCTCCAAACAAAATCAAATAACATCTGCCAAATGTCATCCTGTTCAGCTTTCAAATGAGTTTAAAAATTCAGAGTATGACCATTGCTCAGCAACTGATAAGGAATACCAGTCACATGTTATAGTTAATAAACAAGAGACCTTTACCCCTCATTGTCTAAAATCCTATAAAAAATGAATTATTTTAAACACTATTTTCTTCAAAGGAATTTACTTGCTAATTTTTCAGCAATGTGCTGTAATTTGTTCTAATGCTCATGAACACCAGTATACAGGTGACTGAAAGAGTGCTTACATTTTTCAATCACGTATCTTGTCATTCATGCATTTGTATAGTAAAATTATATTCAATTCAACTGTTTGCTGACCATTTCAATAGATAACTTGAGTGATAGCTGAAAACAATTTTAGCCTCAAGAACATGTCAGTGAATTTGGTTGACAGGCTGTTAAGCTAAAGCTAAATTGAAAACTATAATCAGAAGTGGAAGAGAGGGATCAGAGGACTTAGAATCTGTAGTTTGTGCAGTAGAGATGTAATCAGTCTCAAAAAGGAAAAAACAGGAGTCTCCCTGTCAAGACTGTTTCCTGATCTCAGCTGGTCCACTGGAAAAATCAGAAATCAATCATTAATCAATCCATCCATCAATCAGGTAGTAATTGTCAGTGCAGGAGGCTATAATGAGAAAAATCTTAACAAAGAGATGCAATATTATGTAATTCCACCAGGCACATAATAGAAAGGCTACAATTATGGAAATCCTCTGTTCCAGATGAGACCAGCAAGCCAAAATGGCATAATTAATTATATTGCCATTTCTCAATTATATCTACGCAGAACATAAAATATATTGCTTTACTGCCATCAAGAAGTGTCAATATTCTTACTTTAATTTACTTAGAGCATTAAAGTAGATGCAGAACAAGTCTAGGCATTCCAGGGTTGTCTTTAATTTCTTAAATCTTTCCTGATAGTGTGGACTTTTTATAAAGAAGCCACATTGGAAACATAGTACCAAAGCACACCACCTCTTCTGAAAAGATTAAAAAGGCACAAAAGGACTGAAAAGCCTGTCTAACTAGCAGGGTAAAGGAGGTTATTATAAGCAGGAGGGCATTTCAAAAAAGCTGAAGCTGAGTTTAATTGAAGAAAATTATGGCAGATAAGGTAGACCACAAAAATAAGTTAGAAATAGTCAGTAAAAGAGACTCAGAGGTAATAATAATATGTCTTTTTTTTTTTCCCCCCGAAACAAATCAAGTTCAAAAAGGCTGGTAGAGAGCCTGCAGGTCCTCTTAATGGTGAGGGTATAAAAGGAACACTTAAAAAGGATATACAATTTCAAAAGAGCTAAATGACTTCTTATTAATATTTGCTTCGAAAAACTGGGAAGTTTCCCATCTCAATACCGGTTTTTTTTATTTTGCATGGAGATTCATCAGAGGACCCACCAGAGATTACAGAGCAAGTTGGAAAACTTAAGAGCAGAACCGCACCAGAACTAAATGCTATACCTAGAATTTAATGGTTAACCCTTTGAATTCCAAGACATCTTAAGGATGAAATAACTGAATAACAGTGTGGGGCAAATGTCAGGCCATGTCTCTTAAAAGAAAAGTGTTATGAGGAAGATCCAGGAATTGCAAACCTGTAAGCATGACATTGGTACTGGAAATAAAGAGCAGAAACTATACTAAATAATAGGTTTAATGAACATTTGCATAAATATTAAGAAGAGTCAAGAAAGACTTTTAAATGGAAAATCTGACTTTAGAGTAGTACTGTTTGGTGGGGGTTTTTTAACAGATAAACTTGCATGGTAGACAAACATTCAGACATTTGAAAATACAGTTAGTTTGATGTAATTCAATTTTTCCAATCAAATGTCTTTGTAGGCCATTAGATAATGTAAGGAAATAGATTCTTATAGAGATCAATTTCAGACACCTGTTTTAGGGTAAAAAGAATTACATTTCAGGAGTTTATGATGACTAGATTAGATTTAGATGCCTTAAATTCTAGCTATCTAAGACTAATTACATGAAACTTCACCCTGTGCAAAAGGAGAATTTGTGAGTAATTGTGTCAAGCTTTTAGGTGAAAGTTTCATCAAATTTTACTCTGAGCAATAACATTCTACCTCTGACTAATTTAATCTGATATTTCATCTGAGTGCACTATTTTTCATTCACTGACATAAATTAAAAAGGCTGCTGGACACTATTAAGCCAGTTCCCTGTGTGACCTTGTGAATGGTTGCCTTGGACCTTTATGAAATTCCAGTACCTATTAGGAAATGTAAAGAAGGTAGTGTGTCAATATGGCAGGCTTACTGCACTGAATCAGGGGAAGAAAAATAAAGCTTTCCAAAGGAAACCTTAAACCACAGAAATTTTTCTATGGAATATTTCCCCCATATTTTCTTTTTAAAAACTTGCAAAAATACAGAAAAATCAATGGCAACATTTTGCCCTGGAAGAAGAATTATGTAATGAATTGGCTTTAGAAAGGCTATCAAAATTCTAGGAAATTCTGAGAGACATTATATAAAATCACTCTTCAAAAGTTTATAACAAATTTACAACCAGAAAGAAATCTACAAAGATATGTTGTAGAAATATATATCAAAAATGTTATATTTTTTTCCAGAATTTTAACATAACTTCATAGGCTGGCAATTTTTGCAGCTGTACTCATTATAACTATTTATAAAAATATTGTTTACATGCAGTGCTATATCTGCTACACATTATCTATTTTTAGATGCTTTATCTATTTAGTACAGAGAATTTTACAGTAAGTATTCAAACACTTTGAAGTAGTTGTCCAAAAATTGTGTAAGCGTCTTTGAAAGAAGCAGAAATTGAGAAAACTTAAAATTATTTCCTGAAGGCCAAAGCTTGTAAAGTATATAATGCACTTTCTCTTCTAGGCATGTCTATCTTTCACCACTCCTTTTCATGAACACAAATAAGCAATACTTCAAGTGTAACTTCAGGGACAGGGCCTACTCTGTCAGGGTTGCCGAGGAAGCCAAATGCAATTCTGATTCAGTTCTGTAGCTTTCTGCCAGGTTGGCACTGGGAAAAGCATGAAGGCAGCAAAATAACAATACTGCTATTCTGGATACATGAATAGAAGCTCAGTACTTTCGATGTAAGCCTCACTTTTAGTGCTGGAGCATCTGAGCAGCTTCCAAACAGGGAACTACAGTAACCTTGTGTCAACAGCACAAGAGCACTAGCAAACCACAACCTGGAGGTGGATCCCTTTTCTTATCAAATTTTCTCTTGTAATTGCTATCTGTTCCCCTGAAAATTTTCAGTCTGTTTTTTCAGCATGTGTGTTCTTTGGGAGATCTATTTAAAAAGAAAATTCAATCTCTGTGTCATGCAAAGTAAGATTTTATCACAACTACAGTTTGTATAAGTCCCTTTTCTTTAGTTTTAGCATTAGTTTTATCTTAGTTCTTAACTTCCTCATTTCCTGCTGTTCAAAATGATTTATAAGCTGAAGGCTTATATGTTAGAATATTTCTTGTTGCTTTTTCACACCTAATATTTTCCAAGTGACTTGCATTACTCTTTTAAAATTGACTAGTTAGAAGACTTAGTGGTTTTGGGGCAGATTTTCTTTCTAAATACAAACATTAATGTCTTACCGATACATACATACACCTTCACTCTCCTATAGAGGTTGTGTGCAGTGCCTGATGTCAGAATTGGGACTTTCTTATTTCATCACCTCCTGTATTCAGTAGTTGATATAATGATTTGACTAGCTTGTTTTGGAGAACTGCAAAAATCTAGAGAGGAAGGATCTGAAAATGGAAGTAATTTAAGGACTTTCGGACCATTAGAGAGATAATGAAAAACAAATCTAAATTATCTGAAAAAATTTAAGAATAACAAGTGAATAAATAAGATGTCTCAGAGTACAACCTTAACAAGTTAGCTAAAGAATGGTGATGAAAGTTTCCAGGAGCACAAGTCAATGAAAATTTTGATCTTCCATCTCAACACAATCCAAAACTCTTTCAGGAAATGCTCAGAATCTTAAGATTAGTTCTACAGTTTTAGGGTGAAAGAGAAATAATTTCTTTAAAATCACCTAAACATTTCTCTGAGCACTCACACAGGCTATACAAGATCATAGCAGCAGTCAGAGAATCCTTCATTCCTGGGAGTGAATGCAAAAGTTTTATACATTCAATATCTGATCAAATGTAAAAGATTTGAGATTGTTGATTTCAAATCATTATAGAAAAGACTGCATAAGGGATTTCATAAAAGATTCACTGAAACTTCTTCCAAATAGACTGGGCAAGAGAAACAAGTCAATACTATATTCTTCGAAATTACAAACACAGTCATTATTTGCTGACTTGGGTAATGTGGAAGTTGTGGAGGCAACATATATACCAACATTATGTACTCTGTGCTCGTAATTCCACCTTGAAAAATATTGTTTTCATCCAAACCCAGAAGCTATAAAGCTGAGAAATTCCTCTCTTGCAAAATAATAACTTAGAGGTTTATTTTGATCAGAGAGTATTGTTTTCTAATCAATTTTGGTTTCCAGGTGTCCAGCTTTTTTCCTGTTACCTAAAACATATGCCTAGTTTCCAGAAACAAACAGATAATAGCTACAGCATGGAAAATATAAGATCATATGGCAATATAAACTCTCAGAAGAATTAGACTATTAATTGTACCACAATAGCACAATCAAGGTTAAACAACACTTTAGTGAGGATTTTAAAATTTGCCTTTTCCAACTGATGTGTATTCCAGCATAGAACACTGAAATTATACTATATAAATACATAGGTATTTTGTTTTCTGCATTATCTTGAGCATAAAAGCCAAATGAAATAGGATTTCTGGTTTTTAGAAGGTATTAACAGAAATTCACTCAGAAACTCACAAATCATTTTACTTCCCATTCTACACGTGTAGCACAGTTGTTTTCCTTATATTGCATACCTTTTTCCCACACTGTCATATCTTTTGGTCTTAAATCCTTCCCAATCAACATATTTGCTACATGCCACTGTTTTGAGTTCCATTCTAGTTGTGTTTTCTTAAGTTTCAAATAATTGAAATTTGCACTTTTTATCTTAATCTTGAACCTCCTGCATTATATTGCTGTTCCTTTTTCTTTACTCCTGCTCACATATCCCATTAAATATTTTTGGTTTTCATGAGCCAGAAAATTATTTCCTCTTCTTTCCTTAATGGAAACATATTTGTTCTCAAACCATTTTTCATCTCCCTCATTTTCACCTAAATAAAATCATATTTACGAAGAAAGTATATACTTTCCTCAGCACTACTCAAGGTTAAGTAACTGCATATTAATACCCTGACATTTTCTTTACCATAATAAGCAGTGAATGATAGACACTACTGACTGACTTATATAAATGCTAATAGGAAGCTTCAAGATACTCATGTATTGTCTAAATAATACTAAGTTTCGTTGGTGTCAGTATAAATAATGAACTCCTTTTAAGTATCTAAGAGTATCATGTCATTAACCTCCCTGTCAATGTGTACTTTGATTATGAGTAGTAGTTTTATATTGTGAGTGCTTGGCACTATAGTGATAGTATATTTTTCATTTTTTTTTAGGCTACCTGGAATATCTGCATCAATACTTCACTAATATACATTTTAGTAAATGTATGAAATATATCTTATTCATGTTTAATATCAGTTACAGCACACAGCCACCCTACTCAAAATATTTAAAGAAAATCTGTATCTACAAGTATACATCACTTTACTTGTTAAATTTAAACAAAATTCATATTTCTACTGAAATCTATGCAGTTAATTTGATGCTGGACAGATGACAATATAGTAGTTCAGCATGCTAACTCTCTTGAGGACAGGATTGGGTAAGATATATTGTTCACAACTGACTTGATCCCAAAAAATGTTGTCATCCCATACCCATGTCAAAGAAACATTTGTGCTGTTCACTTTACTGCTATCCTGACACAGATGTAAGGGCAATCTCCTGATGAGATACTCAGTGGTTAACAAAGAAATACACAGGTTTCAAATAGGGTTTATGTCCTTAAAAACTGATGGTAAGAAGAATTTGTAACTATCCCAGGAGTTATGAATCTCTGAAATGCTGTTCTTCCTGTGGATATATTTTTCAGACACCATATTTTTAACACAAGATAAAAATGACTGATGCCAATAACAAAAGCAGTCCACAGTCAATAAACAATGTGTTGCCAACTGTATGTTATCAATATTTCTCTACTGCACCTACTACTCATTTTCTAATATATTTTAAGTAGAGCAGGGATGATAAAATTGCTCCAGGTTTCAAACACGTTTGGCATTTAAAGGTCAAAGTTAGAAATCTGAGCAATCGATACATTCCTAAAGGTGTAGATTCAAATTTTTATCTTCATTTTCAATCAGACCAAGCCTACCTGGCACTGATTCCTGAATGAGTTTTGCAAAGGCTGTCACAGAAATAATTACTGTAGGAATATGGAATAAATCTTTTTAGTACCTATAAAGAATGAAATTTGAATGGGTAGTTGTTAGTACCTTAATTACTATATTGGGTATTTTCATAGGGCATATGAACACTGTGGTGGCTTGACCTGGGCCGAGTGCCAGGTACCCACCAAGGTTCTCTATCACGTTCTCGCCCCACACCTCCCACGGCACAACAAGAGGGAGAGAACGGATGGAAACAGCCCGTGGGTTTTAGTAAAGGCAGTTTAATAAGCAAAATAAAGAAAGGCAAAGCCACACGCGTGAAGCAAAGCAAAGCAAAATTGAGCTTTAGTCTCTACTTCCCATAATAGACGATGTCTGGCCCTTTCCCAGGAAGCAGGGCTCTGGAACGCATAGTGGTTGCTTGGGGGGCAGACATCTTCTTCCCACCACCTTCCCTCCCCAACCCCCTGCCTTTTATCCCTGAGCTGACGTCATATGGTATGGAATAGCCCTTTGGTCAGTTTGGGTCAGCTGTCTCGGTTGTGTCCCCTCCCAGGATCTCATCCACCCCATCGCCTTGGTGCTGTGCCAACCTTGCAGCAGTCACAACATCACAGGTTATCTTCAACCTGATGCACAGCATTTCTGAAAACTGCTGTGGGGACATTAACTCCATCTCAGCCAAACCCAATACAACACAAATAATATATATATGTACATGAGCTTAAGAGGATACGTGCACTTGGGCATGTTAAATGCACATAAATGTGCACAAGATTCTGTCATTTATATCTATATTTAAATGCATTTCCAATGAGATGGCTTTGTCACTTCTTATATTAACATCCATCAGAACTAACTGTGTTGTTAAAATGAGTCAATTTTCTGTTATTAACAATAGTAATTTCTGTTCACATAATTTTAAATTAGTTGGAGAAGATGAGTCAAAACTGCTAGGAAAAAAGATAAATCTCTCTGAAATAAGAGTAACTAATTATTTAATCATGTTTTAAACCTATCTGTGAATCATCAGCACCAAGAAGTTGATAATTTTAAAATTTGCCCAGAAGCAGGTAATACAATGTTATTCCAAGTGATCAGAAGAATATGTAGGACCTATTTAAAAGTTCCTAACTTCAGGTTCTTTTCAGAATAATAGACGTGTAATCTGATATAAATACAAGTTTAGCTTTAGTACTTTAAAATGTCTGCTTAATATTTAATTGGAAATCTGAATAATATTTTACTTAGAGGTAAAGCCAGCTTTAAGACAGGTTTTCTTGATATTTTTATCTGTTAAACCTTGTAATATGACTCTTATTTTCTCATAATGTCATCTTGTTTCTCTTTGAAATATATTATAGGGTCTACCACTGGCTACTGAAGGAAATATTAAGAAAATACAGCGTGAAGTAAGGATTTAGCATCATGTAATCAATTCCATGGGTAAATTGCCACTAGATGGCAATGTTTCAAAGAATTATCTTCATAAACACAGAGGCAGCTACACTGTGTCGTTGTAAATGGATCTGCCAATCAGTAAGGAGATAATTCTTATGCATTTCTTGTATCCTTTACAACTGCTCCTGAAGTAAAAATATTGGAAGACTTGAGGAAACTGAGAATCTCCAGAAACCCACATCAAGATGGGTATAAGAGAGATGAGAAGTCAAGCTTCTTATGCCAGGTGAGGCAAACCCAGGCTGCTCCTGAAATAGGAGTAAGATGCATCCTCAGGGATTTTGCAGCTGCTGAGTGCTGCACAATTATGAAAATCATTCTCAGCTGTGAAGAACTGATACCCACCCCCTGCTGCCTGGATAATTTTAACTAAATAGGCTCTAAGTGTCCATAATCTCAGCCCTTTAATTTGCAAAGATATGGAATATGTTCTGCAAATCTGACATGTAGATACTATAGATGAATTTAAAAATTCTCTTGTAAATTATGAAGTTGTTATGAAATATTTTGCTTATATGGATACTAATTTTATAAATATGTTAAAATAAAATATGCTTAGTGATTTTTTCACTGACATTATATAAAAATACATAAAATATAATTAAACATTCTCAGGTGCTTAGATAGCTGGATACATTCTAGTTATGCTCCTAGACTGCTACTATTCAATTTACAAACTGCTTTGCATTTGTTTATACACCAAGAATTAGAATTAAAAAGGTAAAAAACAATGCAAAGCTTATGGCAGTAAAGTTTTCCCACTTATGCTTTTTGTGTAACGAGGAAGGTTTGCCAGAGAAGAAAGCAAAGAAAGTACTCGTGGCTAGGCTTCGTGAACGAAGATGCAGCGCCTTTTCCAAGCGCGCTGATAAAAAGAGGATAGCGGATAGCACCCTCGAGCTTGCGCAATGGATTTTTTTTAGGTGAGACACAGCATGCGCAGAGCTGGACCCACCCTTTAGTCCTAAGGTTCACCTGCCAGGGCGTAGCAAGCTCGGATGCTGGCAGCGAGGTCCTTAGGACAGAGGTTTAACCTCTTAGATGGAAGGCCTTACAGGGCTAAATGAGCTCCATCTGCCCAGGTTTGGAATCAGAGTTGTCCCTCTCCTAGGATGACTGCCAGAAGGCTAATGAGCTCATCCTACCCATCCAAGGATTCTAGGAACATGGGTATCACTCCCCACACTTTACCGTGGGCAATGAGTTTAATGCTCCCTCTGCTGTCGGCACAGTTATCGCACCAGGAGTAACTATATGTAAATTTATAAGGAGACCCCAAGTGATTTTCAGACTGTGCCTGGCAAAGAAAGTAAATGTCTTGAGAACTGATTCTCCAAGGGTAGTACTGATAAAACTGTATTGCAAAGTAACTGCTACCAATGTTGTGCTTATTTTTGCAACATTGTGCATCAATTTTTAAGGACATAAACCCTATTTGTTCTAAAGACTGGGTCTTTAGACTTTAGACTGGGTCTTTAGTCTTTTCTAGAGGGACTTCAGAGGAGATATTCTCAAAATTTTAAATCAGTGCTAGACAGCATACATTTCATTAATACATAGGTTAAATATTAAGAAACATTTGCGAATGTTTGCAATCACATTCAATGTAAAGAGGATGACCTTAAATCTGTATAATATATACATATAGACATGTACCAAATGTATAAGTAAGAAGTGTGGTATAAAGGGTTCATTCTTCTGTACTTCGTGAGACTTCAATATCTTTCTTGTTAATAAGTCCTCACTAGTTACACAGCTAAAGTGCTTTAAACTCTTCCATAAATCCACTACGTATGTTACACAGAGCCTCTCCATTACTAAAAGTAATATTCAAGGAGTTTTTAGATTATTTATTAAATATAAAATTCCATTTATGTTTATTAGATGATACTTATTAAAGGAAGTGGTCAATCAATGAGAAGTAAATTTTTGGAAATCCAAGTTGACTACCTCCTTAGTGAATAAGAAAGCTAACATTGAATTTAATAACATAAAAAAGAACAACCTTGCAGCAACATTTGTGGTGTCTTTTGACACTAGGTATTCTCAGTGTTCCACTGTATTTTGCAGAGAAAGTGCTTAAGTAAATCGCCTCTGTTCATTTATCATAGAATCATAGAATGGTTTGGGTTGGAAGAGACCTCTGAAGGCCATCTAGTCCAACCCCCCTGCAGTGGGCAGGGACAGCCCCAACTAGATCAGGTTGCTCAGAGCCCTGGCAAGCCTCACTTTGAACGCCTCCAGGGATGGGGCCTCAACCACCTCCCTGGGCAACCTGTACCAGTATTCCACCACCCTCATGGTGAGGAACTTCTTTCTAATATCCAGACTAAATCTGCTCTTCTCCAATTTAAAACAATTGCCCCTTGTCCTTTCACTACAGGCCTTTGTAAACAGGCCCTCTCCAGCCTTCTTGGAAGTTCCTTTTAGGTACTGGAAAGTCACTAGTAGGTCCCCCCAAAGTCTTCTCTTCTCCAGGCTGAACAATCCCAGCTCCCTCAGCCTGTCCTCATAGGAGAGGTTTTCCAGCCCCCTGATCATTTTTGTGGCCCTCCTCTGGACCTGCTCCATCAGCTCCATGTCCCTTCTGTGTTGAGGGCTCCAGAGCTGGACACAGTATTCCAGAGGAGGTCTCACAAGAGCAGAGGAAAGTGGCAAAATCACCTCTCTTGATCTGCTGGTCACACTTCTTTTGATGCAGCCCAGGATGCCATTGGTCTTCCTGGCTGCCAGTATGCACTGTTTGCTCATGTCCAGTTTCTCATCCATCAGCACCCCCAAGTCTGCAGGGCTTCTCTCTATCTTCTCATCCCCTAGCCTGTATTAATAGTGGGGTTTTTTGACCCAGATGCAGGACCCTGAACTTGGTCTTGTTGAACCTCATGCGGTCCACCTGCCCCCACCTTTCCAGCTTGTCCAGGTCCTTCTGGATGACATCCTGCCCCTCCAACTTATCAACGGCACCCCAGAGCTTGGTGTCATCTGCAAACTTACTGATGGTGCACTCAATGCTGCTGTCAATATTGTTTATGAAAATGTTAAACAGTCCAGGTGTCCTGAGGGACACCATTTGTCACTGATCTCCAGCTGGATTTTGAGCTATTGACCACTACCCTCTGGATGCGGTCAGCCAGCCAGTTCCTTATCCACTGAACAGTCCACCCATCAAATCCATAGCTTTCTAACTTGGCCAGTAGAATATTGTGGGGGACCGTGTCAAAGGCCTTGCAGAAGTCCAGATAGATCACATCTACAGGTCGTCCCTTTTCCGCTGAGGGTAGTCACAGTATCGTAGAAGGCCACTAGATTTTTCAGACAGGATCTACCCTTAGTGAACCCATGCTGACTGTCTCTGATCACCTCCCTCTCCTCCACGTGCCTTATCAGACCTTCTAGGAGAATCTGCTCCATGATTTTCCGAGGCACAGAGGTGAGGCTAACAGGTCGGTAGTTCCCAGGGTCCTCCTTTACACCCTTCTTGAAAATGGGTGTAACATGCCCCTTCTTCCAATCACTAGGGACTTCACCTGACTGCCAGGACTTCTAAAATATTATTAAGAGTGGCTTTACGACTACATCAGCCAATTCTTTTAGGACTCTGGGGTCGCATAGACTTATGTATGTTCAGGTTCCTCAGGAGGTCACAAACCTGATTTTCACATACAGTGGGAGGGACTTCACTGCGCTGGTACTAACACTGTGGTTTATTAACTTGGGGGGTGTTGGGAGAGAGGTTGGTAGTGAAGACTGAAGAAAAAATGTTGTTGAGAACTTCAGCCTTCTCTTCATCTGTTGTTATTAGTTCTCCATTCTTGCTCATGAGGGGGGAATGTTTTCTTTGACCTTCGTTTTTTTCATTGATGTACCTATAGACTCCCTTCTTGTTATTCTTTGCATCATTTGCTAAGTTGAGCTCTAGCTGTGCTTTAGCCTTCCTGACTTCATCTCTACACCATCAGGCAGCATCCCTATACTCTTCCCAAGATCCTTGTCCCTGCTTCCACTGCCTGTGTAGCTCCTTCTTGCTTTTTAATTTGACCAGCAGGACTTGACTGAGCCATGCTGGTTTCTTCCCTTTCTGACCAGATATCTTACACCTGGGGATGGAGAGCTCTTGTGCTCTATGGAAAGTGTCCTTAAAGATCTGCCAGCTCTGTTCTGCTTTCTTATCCTTGAGGACTGTTTCTCAGGGTATCCTGATGAGTAACTCTTTAAAGAGTTGGAATTTTGCTTTTCTGAAATTCAGGGTCCTGACTTTGTTTCTTGGCTGACTAGTGACCCTCAGGACTGTGAATTCCACCAGTGCATGATCACTGCAGCACATGGAGCCTCCAATCTTGAGATCCCTGATGAGCTCGTCTGCATTGGTGACCAGTAGGTCAAGTATTGCAACCCCTTGGTAGGGGTGTCTATTTCTTGTGTTAGGAAGTTCTCATTGAGACACTCCAGGACCCTTCTGGATTGCCTACTGCTTGCTGTATTGTTTTTCCAGCAAATATCAGGGTGGTTGAAGTCCCCCAGCAGGACAAGAGCCTGGGAGCCTGATGCCTCCTGTAGCTGGAGTAGGAATGCTTCATCAACAGACTCCTCTTGATCTGGAGGCCTGTAGTAGACTCCAACCACAAGGTTTCCCTTATTACCTTGGTCTCTAATTCCTACCCATAAGCTTTCAACTTGCTCTTGCCTATTCTTTAGGGACAACTCTTCACATTCAATCCATTCATTAACATAGAGGGCAACTCCTCCACCCCTCCTTCCCCTCCTGTCCCTTCTGAACAGCTTGTAACAACTGATAGTCACACTCCAGTCACAGGATTCATCCCACCAGGTTTCAGTAATGGCCACTATGTCATAGCTTTCCAGCAGCACAGTAGCTTCCAGCTCCTCTTGTTTGTTGCCAATGCTGCATGCATTCATGTAGAGGCACTTCAGCTGGGCAGTCGGCCATGTCATCTTTCCAGAGAAACATCCCTTCATTCCCTTAAGGTGTTTCCCTGATGTTTCCCTGTTAGCTGCTACAACCCCAGGAGCCACTGATTTAATTCCATGAGTCTTTGACTGTGCTGCATGTTGCAGGGGAACAGGCTGAAGACCCTTACTAGCTCCCCTTTCCCACTAATTCAGGTGTCTCCTCCCACAGCTTGCCATGTGAAAGACTGCTGATTGTCCCCCTCCCCCATCGTACCTAGTTTAAAGCCCTGTTGATTTAGAGCAAGATTAGCAGGCATTGTTGGTATTAGCTTTGTATCTCCATTTCTGAGTAAAAACTGGCAGAATGATAGCTTCCCTCTTAGATGCTCTATTGATGCAGAAAAGGAATCTCAGCTCAACAAAATATACCCCATGATCAGATATTTATGTCTCTGTCTGCCTTCGGTCATTCTTACGAACTATGTTCACCTAACAGCATGAAAAACCGGAAGTGCTTGAGGACCTTCCTCCGTTGTTTGAAAATAGAGTTGCTCAAACGAGTACAGATGTTTTTAACCCTTACTATGTTTGCAGTAAAGGCTTTCTACTGTCAACAGTCTATCCATTCTTAATACAGGGACATCTGAAGTGATCATCAGCTCCAAAATCGTCACAGGTTACCACCCAGCTTTTTAAGGTGAACAAAAACTTTTAGTACAGGACAAACTGGTAGTAGTGGCTAGTGTGTTGTCCCACACTATCTCAAAGTCCTCAGTCAGAATCTCATTACTAATGTCAGTAAAAAACCAAAGTAAAACCAAAAAAACAAAAAACCCCCAACCTATTTTATTGACATGTGAGCCATCATCTTATTCTTTTCTAACAAGTGAATGTTCTGTAGTCTGAGGTCTGATTCAAGACAGTCTGTGAAAGACTTAAAACCTCAGGCTTTGCTCTTTAAAAAGTGCTTCAACAGGAAAATGCTGTTTGGCAAAACAGCATGAATGTGAATGCACACCTTTGTNTGACAGAGCACTGGAACAGGCTGCCCGGGAGGGCTGTGGAGTCTCCTTCTCTGGAGACATTCAAGAGCTACCTGGACACATTCCTGTGTGAGCTCGTCTAGGTGATCCTGCTCTGGCAGGGGGATTGGACTAGATGATCTTTCTAGGTCCCTTCCAACCCCTAACATTCTATGATTGTTTCACTTTTTTCCTGAACTTAATATTATCAGACTGAATATGCTTAAGAGATTGGACATTTAGGTGGAGTCTGTGTCTCTTCCTACTCGGTTTCTATACTGGAGTAAAGACGGGAGGTGGTGCCCTTTTTCTTGAAGCCAAACATTTCTGAGCAAAAGCAAGTTTAAATGTTTAATCAAACTTCAGGAGCTGAGTAACTAAATGTGTTACCAGAGTAGGCAATTTCAGGACAGGATCCTGAATTTCTCTTTCAAGTTGAGGTGCCTACCTGGATTCCAATTTGGCAGAATATGGGTAGTCTGAATTTCAATGCATGCATGTAGATATTTTTACATAGTTATGCAAAATTTACAAAAAGTCAAAAAAATCACAGTGCTTCATCAGATGATGAAAACTGCTATTAGAGATCTTCAAACGATTCATCATTTTGAAAACTGCAATGTTGACAGAAATAGTAAATAGATTTACAAACAGAAATAGAATAATTTTCAGTCATTAGAAACTAAATATGTGTAGTCTCATACTTTGGAATACATAACAATAAAGTAAAATAATGATTTAACTTTGGAAAACACTCAAAGCAGGCTTCCTGCTGACACACATCACCAGCAATAGAGCAATATTTGTACTTTTTTCTTCTTTCACCTCTTTATAATTGTTCATAATATCAAATTTTTGAAGGCAACTGAGGTTATTAGAAGTAATTTTCGCATTTCTTTTTTATTCCCTGAAATACATCATAAGTAAAAGAGAGCTGACTCAACTGAGATTCCTTGAAAAAAAACTTTGTAACAACTTAGCACAAAATTTTCCTTATAACAACAGAAATTATTCTTAGATGAAATCAAAAAATATTACAAGAACACAATTAAGCATAATTAAGATTTTTTTTTAAGAAGCCTCTCATTCTTTTGTTCAGAATAATATCAAAGTATACTGCACACATATTTCTAACTCCTTGTTTAGCTTGTATTTCATTTTAGTAATAGTTGTGATACTGGGGTTTTGTATTTCAGTTTTAGTAACATACTGAGATTTTGTATTTCAATGTCAGTAACATTTGTGCTACTGGTATATAAATCCATTGCCAGCAGAGATGTCCATGAAAACCAGTTAATTGATTTGACTGGGAGATACTGTTGAAAATGTCATGTCTGACAGGACAGTCACAGTAAGAAATTGTTATAAAAAGATGTTAATACTAATGATTTAAGGATGACAGGTAGGAATGTAATCTTTGCTATCTCAGAAATATTTCCATTCAATTTTAAAAACAACATTACTCAAAACTGCAACTGCAGTGTCATTCATGTGACCAGATTAACCAATGCACAGAACTGGGCTTATTCACTACTCTGAGCACACAGAGATTGTCCCCTGGTTGCTTGTTTTGTGTGCCCCGGTGTGGGAGACAGCATGGACTACAAAACTTGGAAAGAATTCTGTTGAGAACAGGATCACCACAACGGCAACCACCAGAAATTAGAGACATTACAGTTCAAGTTTAGGACTTGCATTATTATTGTTACGGTTTCACTTGTATTGTTATCCCACCCACGTGGCCGGCCACATGGCTTCTAATGGGCGGTCCCATACCATACAGCGCACTGACCCAGCCCTGCCTCTGTCCTAACCTTATTGGTTGTTTCCCCTGTCTTTCCCCATTCCCTGGTTTACTATTGGCTCCTGATGCCCTGGTTTCCCCCATTGGCTAGCTGGGCCATTTCCGTTCCTCACAGATGCCTTAAGAACCCCCACAGAACTTGAATAAACAGCTTTTCACCCTGGAACCCTCGGAGTGCGTGTCTCTCTGAGGGACTTGGAGTGGGGACCCGGTCACCCCCTGTCATCCCAGCCCAGCATTTTTCCTAGTCAAGACACTAAAACGTCCAAGAACCATGACATCTACAAAGACTTAATTCTTTTAAATGTGCTATCATCTTTTCCTGCTATCTTCCCTAAAAAAAATGGAGTAGGCAATGAGGTAGTGCGCAATCAAAAAAAAAACAAACAACAGAAGTATAATTTTATCCCATGAACTATCACAGCGTCTCCGTTTTATGAAGTAAACTAGAGTATATTTATTAAAGAATATTCCAAAATGTTATTTGCAACTCTAACATCTAATTTTAAGAATAAATGATTATTTCCACACATGAATTATTAATGCACATTTTCATTAATAGTAATTTTTCAGATTTCATTCTTTTAATCTGACTGTTGCCATGATGTTTAATGTAACACTGCATAGTGTTCTTACAGTTCTTTCAGAATTAATTCCAGTGTCGCTAAGTCAGCCTGTTATTAAATGATTTTTAGAGGTGCCAACAGAATGGATTTTCATCTCTAACTCATTCTGCAGTTCATCTAAGTTCACATTTTCTCATATTGACATGCTCATTTCTATGTATCTGTAAGGTTTTCTGAAAATATTAATCCAGCTATAATGCATACTTTATAAGTACAGTTTAGCTAGTTGCTTCCTTCAACATGCATTACTGCAAGTAATGAAGTCAATGGCAAATGTAGAATATCAAGCAGAATCCTTCCTGTTCTCAAAAAGTGAGATTTCACATCAGAATTCCACATGATAAAAAGCAAACAAACAATCAAAACCATGCTAGCCAGTATAACAACTAAATCCCATATGACACACTCCTTAAGGATGCACAGGTTGTCGACTCCAATGCCAGAGAATCGTATTGGGATACTGGGATATTTAGAGGTCTGTGATGAAAATCAGGCAGGAAAAACATCTCCTAACACATTTCCCTTTGTAATTAGAAAGCATCTTAACAGACAGGAAACAAATTCTGTTACTCAGTCATTTAAATAATGATGCAGTATGATGCAACAGTCAGTAATATGCTCAGCAGTCATGCTAATTTAACCAGCCACAGCTCAGCCACAGCTATTTGTATTGTCAGTGCTATCATACTGGAAACCAGAGCACAAGGCTGTTATGGAAGCAGTATAGTCACTGATTAGTGATAACCAACTTGAGCAAAAAAGCAAATATGAAGGATTTTTGCTTTGGAATTCTCATACCATCAGTGTGCAATGGGATGTGCTCAAAATGTTGCTGTATGCATCAAAATAGTAGCAAATATTATATCTGCGACTACATTTTGCTAGACCTGGCTTTTTGTGCTGATACTCATTTGGGCTTCTAAGGGAAGGATCCTGTGGCGCACTCTTTTCCCACCAACTCAAATCAATGGTTTCAGGCCATTTAACTTTCTATGAATGAAGCAAAACCAGTAGCAGAGACCCATGGAAGATTTGGTGTTGAAGGGTGAGATCACAGAGTTTTTCAGAGATTTGTTTGTATATTTGGGGCAGGTACAGTAGAAACAATTACTAGGCAATAAAGTAAAGCCTGAAAGGTCACAATCAAGTGTTTGTTTTACCTTTTTCTCAGGAGGAATGAAGAAGTAAAAGAGAATAACCAAAGAATCTATGATGAGTGGATGAGTGTTTTCCTTTATTTTTTTAAGCATTCAGAGAAACTGAATCAGAGAAACTCTGTTTTAATTTATTTTTCTCTAGAGTTAGAAGCGTGCTAATATGGGAGACAGCCTTAAGACACTACCATTGGAGTTTTAGGTTTTGTGGTTATTGTACGGTTTCTTGTTGCACTGTTTCACTTTTGGTTTTGTTATCCCCCCCGCGCAGCAAACACATGGCTTTCCTGGGCAGCGCCATGTTGTCCTGCCCACTGAGCCAGCCCCGCCTCTGTCCTAACTCTATTGGTTGTCTCACCTGTCTTTCCCCAATCCCTGGTTTACTATGGGGTCTTGATCCCCCAGTTTCCCCCATTGGCTAGCTGGGCCATTTCTATTCCCCACAGAAGCCTTTAAAACCCTTGTTGGACTTGAATAAATGCTTTTCACCCTTGGACCCTCAGAATGCATGTCTCTCTGGGAGACTTAGAGTGGGAGCCAGTCTCCCCCAGTCACCCCATCATGCTAAGTTGTTTGTTTTAAAGTCAGTTAACTCTCCAGGTGGGATTTCACTAGCCTCTTTGAGCTCTTTCTGAGATTGATTTTTGCTTGCTTGTGTAGGCAAAAAAAAAATTCCACTGATGAATTAAAGAAAATTCAGGAAGATTTCTGAAAGCTATCACTTCTAACACAGAAAAAGAAAATCTATGTCCTTTTAATTTTTCCTAGTACATATGTGAAAAAACTCGCTTTTATTTCAGGTGATGAAATGCTTATTGGATGTCAGCTTATTTCCTATTCCTGAAACTCTTCAGATAATGGCTTTAAAAGAAAATCCTTTTATTTATACAGGGCAATTTTCCACATTTTGGGATGCTTACACATGTACTTGCTTGAATTATGACTGCTTTTTTTAAAGCAGAAAAATATGTGACAAGTAGTTTATTCCCTGGAACAGCCAGGAGAGATATTATTCTTTTACTATAGATTAATTCAGCCATTAACTGGAGTTTACAACCACTACAGACAAAGCCATCTGCAAGTGCATTCATCAAGTTGTGAACACAATGGCTCTAAATGTTCAAAAGATGCAGTTTATAAGCAATCAGTACCTCCATGCTTTATACTGCTGTGATTAATGCCAGGGTGAGGGAATTTTCTCATGAGCTTCCTTTTTTAGGTGTTTGAAAGATGTGACTGATAGAAACAGTGGAGGGAAAAAAGGCTCAGGCCACATTTTAGTAAATAGAAATAATCTGATAATTCAGGATGCATAAATGTGCAGGAAAGATAAACATATTTAAATTACGAACAGAGGAGTTTTGCGGCGGTTGAAGGTGTGCTCCGCCTTAGTCCTCCCCGCACCGTGGTCCCCAAGATGCCCAAAAGACCCACACAGAGACCCCAGGAGAGGAGCAAGAGAGAGAGTTTATTAACATGGGAGGGGGCATTTATAGGTTTTGGTGGAATTCAGTTAACAACCAATAAAGAAACAGGGATAACAACCAATAGGAGAAGGAAAATAAAGACCAATAAGAAAACTTATACAAAACTTTTTCAGGGTCAACTTAAAGCAGTCCTAGGTGGTGAGATAATGGTTTTCTCAGGGGATTTTGGGAAAGAGAAGATGACTAAGGGGAAAAAGAACAAAAGAATCTCCATTTTATAACATATATTTACACAACAGTAAAAGCTTCTGTTTTTAAGGCATTTGGGCTAGGTTCTTCAAAAGCCCATTTCTTACAAGATCTTCTCCATTCCTGATACTGGAGGCCCACTGCCACAGAGGAGTAATTGCATTGTACTATCAAAAGGCGGTAAATGCTGCAATACACTGATTTCATTTTGGAATTTCTCATTTGCCACTTTCCAAGTCACTGAATTAAGACCTCACTGCAGCCAATTTAGTTCTACATCTCAATTTTTAGTAGAACCAGTAAAAAATTTTATAAGACTGATGGTGGGATGCATCTAACCAGATCGGGGTGTTTAGGTACCATGCAACCAGCAATGAGCTAAACACTAATGGATCTTTATATGAACAATAAGTAAAGCTGTTCTTTCCTTAATGCAGATGTTTGAACTAGATCAGATGAATGGCTCTCTGGAGGTGCTCATTTTTTCTCTACTGACTATAAAAGGAGTATAGGGTATCATCAGTTATAGTTATCTATAATGAAAATACTTAAAGATAGGCAGGATGAATTGCATCCTGATTGTACCATTGCATTTTGCAGGCAAATCTTCAGTAACTTATGTAACAAAATTCTCCTCTTCCAATAGAAGGCCAGTGAAAACAATTTCAACATAAAACCTGATGCAAATATTGAATTAAAATTGGTATGTTCCTTTCCTATATAAACTAATATTAAATATACAAATAAAAACACAAGTACAGGGCATCTTTCTATCATTATGGTGGAGTGATAGCCAAGTATTTCATCTTGTTATGAAATGTGCAGAGCAAAGAAGAAAACCTATTTTATATATATAGAGAGAGATGCCTGTTGCTCTCTCTCAAGATCAGCCTTCCTCCTTACATTTTCACATGCAGCTATCCCTTATCTGTCCTTCAAAGTTCACTAGGCTGCAACTAGATATGAGAATTGAGTCTAAGATACCTTGGAGATTTAACGTGACTGACTAACCTTGGGCCCAACTAAATTTCTACAAGAATCTCGTAAGAAAGAACAGAAGTTGTTCCTTCTAGGGTTCCTGGTAATGCTTCTATCTATATCCTCTTTTTGTGAAAACAAAACCCTAAGCAGTAGAGTAAAATAGAAGCATTTTGTTTCATCTATAGAGAAATATATTACTATATTTTCTGAAAGTTTGCAGTTGTTTATAAGCATTTCTTACATGTAACAATGTTGAAAACTTTCATAAAGCATTATTAAGTGAAAAAATTCAGCAACATTGGCATTTAAATTAAATAGAATTAAAAAATTAATTAATCTGTGCAGATTTAGACACCTATGGTTTAGATTTCCAGATCTGAGTTCATTTAGGTAATCTCACTCACAAAAAGAAATACAGGTTTACAAGATGCTGCTATACTTAAAACCATGTTTTGGAAGAGATTCAGTCAATTTTAAGACACCTAAACTCAGATAGGTGTCATCCTTAATCCATACAGTGGCTTTCCATAATCAATGAAAAAAAACCTCAATACAGTCATGAGAGTCTAAAGAGTAATTTCACTAACAAGGCTGCAGACATCTAAAACAGGGTGATTATTTGTTTAGTGTACTGCTGTCGTGGTACAATTCAGAATAAAATTTGGCTAAAGAATCTTTAACAACAAATTATGTTTGGCACTGGGCTGCATATTAGTTAACTGTTCATCTCATCAAGATAATAAAGCTACACTTAAGAACTACAAATGAGACAACTGTTGTAAATGCACAGTTAAGTAATTGGACAATGTTTGTTAGAGTTAATATTAATTATCTTCTACAATCACAAATTTGATGAATTCTCCCAAATACAGTTTGCCCATAGATATAAAATATGGCACTTCCTCTGCATCATGTACTGAATCACTGTCATTTCAGGTCTACAGTAGCAAGGTATTATATAAAATCTAGATATTAACTGTAGTTTAACAGTGCTACCTAATCATCCGTTAAAAACATAACTTAGGGGAAAAAAAAGATATTTTAAGTCATATTTAAATTGATGTGAACAGTTGGTCATGTAAGTGTTTTCCTTAAAATGACCATCATACTACACATAAAACACAATTACAACTGATCTTTAAATTGAGGAGTATGGAGAATTAAAGTGGTGGCATAATAACGATTAATTTTTACTAAAATATTGAAATTAATTAAGAAGTAACCCTTCTTGACTACATTATCAGTGGTTCTGTATCTGTAAATTTGAATAGGTGAAGATAATTATGATAGCAAGCAGTCACTCATTTAAATAGGCTGTTATATGGATGAGAGAAGACACAAATCACTTAACTGTAATGATTTAATACCTAGGAATCCAATCGAAGTTAGTCAATATCTTCTTGTAAAAAAATGTGGTGGGCACCTCCAAAGTACCATTTGTCCTATTCTTTAATATGTAAGATTGATTCTGAATAACCATACAAAGAATTTAGTCCACTAGTTTAAACTTGACACATTACTTTCAGGTGGCTAAAATATTTTTCTCTGTATTATTTTCTCTGAATCATCAGTGTGAGAAGTTTAAACATATATAGTAAATAGCTAGGGTTACTATTGCACTTCAGCGGACTGTGAGAATAAAAGCAAGCCTCAGTGTAAGCAGAACTCAATAGAAATGCAGGCTTCGTAACCTCGTTCTGGTGTTTCTGTTCGTAGAATCACAGGATGGTTGAAGTTGGAAGCAATCTCTGGAGGTCACATGGTCTAACACTCTAGTTCAAGAAGAGCCACCTGGAGGCCACTGCCCAGGACTGTGTGCAGACAGCTTTTTGGTATCACTAAGCAAGTATCTCAACAACTTCTTTGGGCAATATACCATCACCAGCTGGCCCTGGGATACCAGCACAAAATCAACACCTGATAGACATGTGTATGTATGGCTAGGCTTCGCAAACGAAGATCCAGAGAGGGCTCCATCCATGCTCCTCATCAGCGTCTTTTACAAGAGCGCTGATAAAAAGAGGATAGCGGATAGCACCCTCAAGCCTGCGCAATGGATTTTTTTTAGGTGAGACACAGCATGCGCAGAGCTGGACCCACCCTTTAGTCCTAAGGTTCATCTGTCAGGGCCTAGAAAGGTTGGATGCTGGCAGTGAAGTCCTTAGGACATAGATTTTATTAGTGTCTTTGTCTTAGATGGAAGGCCTTACAGGGCTAAACGAGCTCCATCTTCCTGGGTTTGGAATCAGAGTTGTCCTTCTCCTAGGGTGACTTCAAGAAGGCTAATGAGCACACCCTACCCATACAAGGATTATAGGAACATGGGTTTCACTCCCCACACTTTACCGTGGGCAATGAGTTTAATGCTCCCTCTGCTGTTGGCACAGTTATCGCACCAGGGGCCACAGGAGACCCCAAGTGATTTTCAGACTGTGCCTGACCTGATAGAGATACTCTAATGTAAAATATATATTTTTTTCCCAAATTTAAAGCTCTGTCTTCTTTAGGAACACAACTTCCATGAGCACATCTTCAAATTACTTCAGAGGTTTATAAAGTTAAACAGTCATAAGTCTATCTAGTCAGAGCTTTCTCCTGACTACCAGTGAGTCCTGTAATTAAAAAGGAGATAATTAATGACTTGAGGCTTTTTTGCAGGATCTTTTGAATTTCCTATACATAAAAAACATCCTAGTTGTGATGATTGGTAAAATCAGAAAACAAATCACAGTTTACATTTTACATTTGTTGTCTAATCAGCCCATCTGTTTTGCTGAAATAGATACAACCTATCCACATGTGATTATATTTGAAAGAAGAAAACATAAGAGCTGGGAAAATCCCAGTGGTGGCTGCCTGCAGAATTTCATACACACTATCTCATTGCTTTAGTTCCTAATAACTTTTTTTTTTTTTGCTTTAATCTTGTTTTATAGAGTATTCATATAAATCCATCTATCAATCAATAGTACTTGAAATTGGACACATTCACTGGAAAGGCTAATGAGGTTACCACAGTATCTGAACAGAGATGGTTATGAAAATAACATATTTTCATACCTACTTTGATCACATTTCAAGTGTCTCTTTTTTTCATTTTTGTTGTATTGCAATCTTTTGTTCATATATTGTTTACATATAAATGTTGGAAGCCTCTGGTATTTCAAAACAAGATAGATATTAGTAGTTTTATGAAAACACTGGTAATTTAGGATTATTTATTAATATCCATTAAATAGTGTTTTCTTTAGCACACAGAAATAGTGCATGCTTTTAGTTTCCGAATACCTTAGGCTTATCCTTTTGTAAAGAAAATATCAAAAAAAGTCCACCGTGTTTAAACTACTTCAGCATTGAATGCGGACAGAAATCTAGGTGGCCTGCTTTTCAGGACCAAATTATTTAGGTGGCTCTGAAGAATATCAGGTAGCCAGATATTGAGACCTCTTTTAAAGGGCAGTGCCACCTGTGTTCTGCAAAGAGCATTCCTGTGACCCTAAACTAGGCCAAAAATATCTGTGCATGTCCCTCAGAGAAGTCTAAAGAGCCAGAGCTCTTCACTAATAGGGTATTGTTCTTATCCTGGATATCCTGGGTGTAGTCCTGTTACATTATACTTCACAGTCCAGATTTCTTATTTGGAGAAAACCTGATTTGCTGGCCCATTTCAGCTTCAGAGACTTCAAGCCTCTCAGAACTCAAGCAAGTGTCCTAATCCCCAAAACAGGAGCAATTTCCATCACTGTCTCTCTTTTGGAAGTTAAACAAGTGAACAGCCAGAAGCAGGAGAGCAGGCAGCCAGAAAGAACAAGCCAGAGGTAGAGGAAGAATATGAGAATTCAGCTGCTCTCAGACAAAGGTTGATCAAATGTTACTTCAGGAGTGCTCTGGCACCTTTAGGCTACTACACCAATGGGAACTATTACTCCTACACACTTGTCCTGATAAGAGTAGAACTCCAGTTGCCAGATGATTCTTATATTCTCCATAGGAGAAACAGACATGAAACTTAACTGAAACACAGTTTGCTAAATAACAATCAGCTGTTTTTCAACCATAATGTTATCCTCTGTACCACTATTATATGTGCCAATTTTAAACATGTGCTTGAGGTTTTAAGAAGTTTGTTTCTTCTAGAAATTCTGTCTTATTTGGGTGTTACTTTTGATAAATTGGTTCTAAACACATTTGAAACGTTTTAGTGAAAGACTTAAAACCAACTTCTAACTAAAATTTAAATATAAAATCCTAATACAATTATAATGGACTTTAAAATACATTTCATCATTTAAGATGACTTCTTAAATTAATTATATCTTACTAGTGATATTTTGAACTCCTTTTTTAATGTTTAAATTTCCTTGCCAATATATTCACCTTTGTTACTTTTTTGTGCTTTATCTTTATAGCTATTGTTACTATTAAGCAATTATAGATAACTCTGCAGAATTTGGAACAGGAACATCCTAGAATAGATATAGACAATAATTTCTGTACCAAACCTAATAATATAAGAGCAAAGAAAAAAATTTAATGATTTTTTCTGACTATAAGGAAAAGACTGACCTATNATACTGTGTCCAGCTCTGGACCCCTCAATCCAGAAAGGACATGCACCTGATGGAGCAGGTCCAGAGGAGGGCCACGAAAATGATCAGGGGGCTGGAAAACCTCTCCTATGAGGACAGGCTGAGGGAGCTGGGATTGTTCAGCCTGGAGAAGAGAAGACTTTGGGGGGACCCACTAGTGACTTTCCAGTACCTAAAGGGAACTTTCAAGAAGGCTGGAGAGGGCCTGTTTGCAAAGGCCTGGAGTGAAAGGACAAGGGGCAACGGATTTAAATTGGAGAAGAGTAGATTTAGTCTGGATATTAGAAAAAAGTTCCTCACCATGAGGGTGGTGGAACACTGGAACAGGTTGCCCAGGGAGGTGGTTGAGGCCCCATCCCTGGAGGTGTTCAAAGTGAGGTTTGACAGGGCTCTGGGCAACCTGATCTAGTTGGGGCTGTCCCTGCCCGCTGCAGGGTGCTGGACTAGATGACCTCCAGAGGTCCCTTCCAACCCAAACCATTCTATGATTCTATCATATGATTCTACGATTTTGCAATTAGTAAATGGTCTGCAAGACTCTAACTTTTTTGCCTACCTTTGATTTGTAATTATTGCTGTCATAGCTGAGATATTCCACTCTAATCTTTTTATTGCGTAAGAAGCAAAGTCATTTTAAATTTTACAGTGTTTGTTTAAAGAGTTAGCATCTGAGGTCATCACGAACATCAATACAGTATTATGAGACCACTTTGAACAATCTTTCTAAAGGATAATGAACAAAGGATTGAATCATGCACAACTTTGCGACTAAATAAGGAGACAAACTAATTTTACTGGAATATATGAAAATCCTAGATCATATGAACCATTTTCACTATAAGTTGAAATAACATTTTGTCTACAGATTTCAGACAAATATTTCAAAAATGACTCAACAAGATATAGTGTTTAATTTCATAATATCTGGAATATCTTATTCCCTCTAATACTTAATATTTTGTGAATGTCCATGTGTTAAGGCTTACTGAGTTCTTGTTTCTTTTTATAGAAAGCCCAAGACACAAGAGGTCAGGGGAATGTGAACTAAACATGATGAAGCAGAAGAGAAGATTGGATGAATACGTGATATAGAATGTGGCGTAAAAAGTACAGAAGGGTATGAAAAGAGGAAAATACCCTCTACTGTCTGCAGAGGATACATGATGTTTAAGCTCTTAAAAAGACAGCAGATATAGAAAGTAACACGAACTCAGAAATAAGATATCTTAGAATTAAGATGCATATCCTAATTCAGACAGTTAAATGTAACTTCAGAAAGCAAGCTTCTGTAACATAGGAAGCAGTTGTTCAAAATAAAGGGATCTCTAAGATTCCTCAGTGCTGCACAAAGGTACAGAAGCATTCTGGTTTCAGGCAGGATATACATGAGACCAGAGGACACAAAGATGGGACTGAATGATCTTTTTGAGTCTTCTGAGTTCGCATATACAGAAAGATAGTGAAATTGAAATAAGAGATGAGGTCACAGTCAGGAGCAATTTAAAGTATTGGGCTCACAGACAAGGAGATAATATGGCAGCAGGGACCTTATCTATAGCTTGAGCTTGGATGAAGTAGCAGATCTGATGAAACTATGGGACTAGACACTCACAGTCTGCAAAAAAATAATTCAAAGGTAACAGAAGAGGCTGTAAGTTGTAATGATTAATGTAAACACATACAGTAATGAATGAGATTACTCTGTAATGGATGAATTATCTTTTCTAGTGTGTTAATATATGGTACTCCTATAGGATTATTATCAGATGTATTCTTGTAGTCAATTAAAAAGGGACATGTATTTTACTGGGATGGAAAATTTGTTCTGGAGACATCAAGAAGTCTTAACCACTTGAAGAACAGTTGCTGCATGAGTCAATAATGTGATGTTGCATCACTCATCATCTGCACTGATGGTTATAAATTATTTTCTGCAGTCTGACTAATGATTAATATAGAGAAATCAGCTAGTGCTGACTACGTTTTACTGTTGTAAGACACTCAGAAAGTTCTTTTTGCTAGCTTAGCTGAGGGGTGGTTGTGGTGGTGAATATATTACTTTCAATATATTTTATGCATCTAAAATCACAATTAAATATTTAAAATGCATAACATGTAAAAGACAGCTGGGATCAAGGTTCATTATAAAACTGCAATAGCAAGTTACATATTTCTTATCTTTTGTGACAGATATATAGCTAACATGCTAGTTATATCTCAAATACAGTAAAAACAAAAATTATTTGGGAATCATAGAATCATAGAATGTTAGGGGTTGGAAGGGACCTAGAAAGATCATCTAGTCCAACTCCCCTGCCAGAGCAGGATCACCTAGATGAAGTCACACAGAAACACATCCAGGTGGGTTTTGAATGTCTCCAGAGAAGAAGACTCCACAACCCACCTGGCCAGCCTGTTCCAGTGTTCTGTCACCCTCACTGTGAGAAAGTTTTTCCTTGTGTTTACACTAAACCTCCTATGCTCCAACTTGCTTCCATTGCCTCTTGTCCTAGCACTGGATGACACTGAGAAGAGCCTGACTCCGGCATCCTGACACTCGCCCTTAAAATATTTGTAGACACTGATGAGGTCTCCCCTCAGTCTCTTCTTCTCCAGGCTAAAGAGACCCAGCTCTCTCAGCCTGTCCTCCCTTAATAATCTTGGTGGTCCTGTGCTGAACTCTCCAGTAGCTCCCTGTTCTTCTTGAGCTGGGGGGCCCAGAACTGGACACAGTATTCCAGGTGGGGCCTCAGCAGCGCAGAGTAGAGGGGGAGAATAACCTCTCTCGATCTGCTGGCCACGCTCCTCTTAATGCATCCTAGGATGCCATTGGCCCTCTTAGCCATGAGGGCACATTGTTGGCTCATGGTCATCCTCTTGTTCACCAGGATCCCTAGGTCTTTTCCCCCAGAGCTGTTCTCCAACAGATCAGTTCCCAGTCTGTACTGATACATGGGGTTGTTCTTCCCCAGATGCAGTACTTTACACTTGCTCTTGTTAAATTGCACTAAGTTTCTCCCTGCCCAGTTCTCCCTCCTGTCCAGGTCATGCTGGATGGCAGCACAGCCTTCTGGTGTGTCAGCCACTTCTCCCAGTTTTGTATCATCCGCACACTTGCCAAGGGTACACTCCATCTCCCCATCCAGGTCATTGATGAATATATTAAATAGCATTGGACCCAGCACCGATCCTTGGGGGACACCACTAATCACAGGCTTCCAGCTAGACTGAGCTCTGCTGACCACAACTCTCTGGGCTCTGTGCTTCAGCCAGTTCCCAATCCACCTCACTGCACAATTTCCCAATCTGCATTTCTTAATCTTGGCTGTGAGGATACCATGGGATACAGCGTCGAAAGCTTTGCTTTCAAAGTCAAGAAATACCACATCCACTGCCCTCCCCTCATCTATCCATCTAGTTGTGCCATCATAAAAGGCTATCAGATTAGTCAAGCATGACGCCCCCTTATGGAATCCATGCTGACTACTTGTGATAATTTTCCTTCCCTTCAGATGTTTTGAGCCGGTGGCAATGATGGTGATGATGGTGATGGTTCCATCACCTTTCCAGGGATGGAGGTGACGCTGACTGGCCTATAGTTACGTAGGTCCTCCTTCTTGCTCTTTTTGAAGATTGGGATAACATTGGCCTTCCTCCAGTCCTCAGGCACCTCTCCTGTTCTCCAGGACCTCTCAAAGATTATGGAGAGCAGTCTAGCAATGACCTCTGCCATCTCCCTTAGCACTCACAGGTGCATCCAATCAGGGCCCATGGACTTGTGGATGTCCAGTTTGCTCAACTGATCTCTGACCCAGGACCATCTGTCCTGTGTAAGGACAGAACTGTCTCTTTACTGTGTCACACTATTCAGATATATATTATTCTCCATAGAAATCAGAACAAGGTGGGAATTTATTTTCTGGCAATATCATGGTACTTTATTTATCCTTTAGGTTTAACTTTTAGTTCACAGTTGACTTAAAAGCTCCTGAGGTTTTTTTTGTCACCATTTTTTTCCTCCTTTGGGTCAACATAATGGGGTTTGTGGACAAGAAAAATAATCCACAAAAACTTATTTTGAAAATATTTTTAGAATTGGCTAGAAAGAGTCAATTTTAGAGGAGCTGGTGTTTCTAGTCTAGTTCACACATTACCCTGAAGATGAATGGAAATCCATACCACAAATGTTCATATGCCCTGAACCCAGCACCTGGAATTGTCAGATGCTAATCCATCCCTCAGCATTTTTACAATATTTTACTGCTTCACAGCAAGGTCTTAACAGCAGGATTATATAGCACTCAAGTATTAAATGCATACAGAAGTTATGGTATCTTCCCTGGTAACATTAACCACAGCAGCAAGGTATCACCCCTAGAACAGAACTCTCTCTGACCTGTTTTCAGAGACATTTTCAGCCTAAATTTGATAATTTAACTCAGGACATTCCTTTGTAAGCCTCTTGCTCAAGCTAGCAACCTGTCCAATTTGCATCACAAATGTCAAGGATTAGGGCTGGGCCAGTGACTAAACAAGTGGCAGACACTCTTTATTACTCCTGCTGCCTTCCCAAAGGGAAGAAGTAAAGGAATAAGGGAGACTTACGGATTGGAAAAGAAAATGAAAATTACTTTAATAAAAATAAAAATAATAAAGTGAAATATATAAAAAACTAATATCAAACCCAACCACTGATGCTGTGACTGGCACTGGGGAAGTCCCAGACTGAGCTCAGTGTCAGATGGAGAGCAGATTCAGGAGCGGGATTCTGGAACTGGATTCAGAAACATAGCTGCTACTCCTGCAATGCCTTTTTAGGAAAATGAGCCCAAAAAACCCAGTAATATTCCTATCTATTACAGCATTACTCTGCCATTCTTTGCTGCATAGCAGCTCAGGCAAAAATAGCACTGATATGAGCAAAAAGGGTTGAGCCCACATGGCTTTACAGAACCACAGTGGGGAATGATGAGGTATCAGGACTTTCTGAGAATTAAATCTTTTCCTTTTGGTACATGCTATTACAAATTGTTAACAAATTTTCATTGACCAAGCACTCTCTGACCTGAGATTATTGTGTGACTTAGAATGTGAATATGACTGATAGATAGCAGAGCACCCAATAGAAAAATCAGATGACAAAAAAAATATCAGATGACAAAAAAAATATTCTGTCACTGAAAGTTGCTTACTGGTCCTTATTACTAAATGTAAATTAATTTCTACCAGGCCCCATTTTAACCTCAATTTATAAATTGAAAAACAGTTTGCAAAGTCAGACTTACAGCATAAAAGATGTGTTATTAATTTCAATATAGAATTCTTTTTTTGAGGAAAAATACTTTGTGATCTTATTTTCCTACCTTATATTCAAATAACTAGCTTTTCAGTAAATGTTGTTATAAGATCTTTAGGAGTGTCTGCACTTCATTCATTTTACCTAGATTTTCCATCCTATTACTTCAAACAGATAATTTCTAAAGAATACTCTCCTCATCAGAGCTCCCTGTTGGCAGGATTCACTTTGCATAGATGAAAAGAGTCACTCTCAACAAGGAGGTCATGATCATTGTTCTTTCTCTTCAGCTATCATCTCCCAGAGTTCCAGCCTGCACTGATAGCTCTTCAACCATTGATAATGGCAAGCATATTTTTAGCAATTGGAATAAAATTCACAACAGGAAATTGCAGGTGGTTGTGGAATACTGTTCTAACAATTTCTCTGCCAAATTTCCTAGGCCCTCAGCTAATTTTAACAGATGCATGATAGGTTCAAGCCTTCTAGAAAATAAAACATAGAAGAAAATTGCAAAAATCTGACACATTTTTTCCTCATTTTTTAATAAAGTTGTAATGAATTTGCAACATGAATACCGTATGATGTTTTGGCATCCCTGCTTGTGGCGGGGGGGTTGGAACTAGATGATCTTTGAGGTCCCTTCCAACCTGGCCATTCTATGATTCTATGATTCTATGATTCTATGATTTCTTTCATTGACTGTTTTTACTCTGAACCTATACAAAATGCGTTGTATGAAATGAGAGCCGGTGAACTCTAACAACAGAATTTTTCATGGAGATAAGATGAAAAGATTAGAAATTATAGAACATATTCTAAATAGACTCAATCTCTTTTCTTTCCTGATAAAAAGGAGTCACAATTCTCCTGGGATGAATGCACATACTCCTCATTTAACACAACGTTAAAACCTGGCTTTTGTTCAAAGGGCCAAATTCTGTACCTTAAATGATTAATCCCTAGCTCATGCAAATAACAAGATAAATTACAGCCATATGAAGATCGGAACTATGCTTCTTTCTTTCCAAGAGTATTTCATGGATTATCTATATATGGTAAATAAAATACAGTTACATTTGTAGTACATGAAAAGAAAACATTGTCAAATCTGCATTGTGACCTAAAAATACAGTGACAGATATTTCCCTCCCTATGAAGCAATACCAAAGAATTTATAAAGGCTTGTTTCAAAAATATAAGGCACTCACCAAGCCCAGTATAAAGACTAACTGGTAGTGGTGGAAAAGTAGTTAAAAGATATTGCGTTCCAAGACCACACTATTCTGTGAACATGACAAATTGAACATCTACTGGAGAAATAATGGAGAATAATGGTATACTATAATTTGTACCTCTATCTTTTCAAGTTTTCATTCCAAAAGTTATGAGATAATTGTTTTAATGTGATCCTACTGTTACTACTCATAATCTGCTGATGAAAAGGTAATGAATACCAGAAATAAAAAATTACATGTGTTTGAAAAGCCTTATTCCCTATTAGTTTTAAGTAGCAATTTCTATTCCTTCTTCACCTAAAGAATGAAACCATTTGTAACTGGTTACTTCTCAGGTTTACTGCATCTGTCTATAGATTCCTGTAGCAACCCACAGGAACAGGGTAAGTGGAAACAGGTCTCTGCCCGACGAAACAAACAGAGCAAGCGTGTTCCCTCTAGGAGCACACCACCTACAGTGCCCTTGCAGAATAGGTAGGGGGCTCTGCAGGAAGAAATGGTTGTGAGCAAGGACAAAGGCTGTGAGGGCTTCCAAAAAACAGAAGTTCCACCAAGGCTGATTTGCCTCAGGCTGGCTATCAAAACTAACCCTGAAAATAAAAATTGACGGATCATTGTTGTGGGTGACTCCCAATACGCAGACCGAACCCACTTCATAAAGAGCTCTGCTGTCTCACTGGTTCCCAGGTAAAGGATGCTGTAGGTAAACTTCCCACCCTTGTGAGTCCTTCAGATTATTACCCGCTTCTGGTATTTCAAATGGGTAGTGATGATGTAGAAATGAGAGGTTCACATTCAGTTAAAAAGAGATTTCAGGTCCTTGGGGCAACTGGTAAAGGGATCAGGAGCTCAGGTTGTGTTCTCCATCCCCCTAACATTAGCAATGGATGAGGGAATATATAGGAAGAGCCAACAGGTCAGTTCATGGCTCCAGGACTGGTGTCATCGACAGGGCTTTGGTTTTACAATCATGGCTCAGTATATAAGGCAACTCAGATGTGAGGAACTAATGGGATGCACTTGTCACAGAGCGGGAAAAGGATTCTAGGGCAGGAGATGGCAGGGCTTTAAACTAGATTTGAAGGGGCAAGGGATTGGTAATCTCATGCTTGCCTACGACATGGACAGTGGCATTGAGCGCACTGTCAGCAAGTTTGCTGACAACACCAAGCTGTGTGGTGCAGCTGATATACTGGAGGGAGGGATGCCATCCAGAGGAACCTTGACAGGCTGGAGAGGTGGGCCCATGCCAACCTCATGAAGTTCAACAAGACCAAGTGCAAGGTCCTGCATCTGGCTCTGTGCAATCCCAAACACCGATATAGGCTGGGCAGTGACTGGCTTGAGAGCAGCCCTGAGGAAAAGGACTTGGGGGTGCTGGTGGATGAGAAGCTCAACATGAGTCACCAGCTTGCACTTGCAGCCCAGAAAGCCAACCATATCCTGGGCTGCATCAGGGGAAGTATGGCCAGCAGGTCGAGGGAGGTGATTCTCCCCCTCTACTCTCATGAGACCCCACCTGGAATACTGTGTCCAGTTCTGGAGCTCCCAGTGCAGGAAGGATATGGACATGCTGGAATGTGTCCAGAGAAAGGCCATGAG
>VWZO01018118.1:19968-50366 GCA_013396975.1 Bucco capensis | reverse complement strand
TCTAACTACTCCCTTGTATCTCAGGCTAGCTCCATAACACATAACCTTGAAGAAACTATCTCTATGCTTCTAACCTAACATTTTGCAGCTGTGTGAAACTGGGATTCTTTGTTCTTGCTGTTCTGCTTCAAGCCAATTCTCCAAACTCAGCAACTCTTCCCATGAAGTCAGACATTTCTGCATCTTCCTTTCTGTCTCTCAATTCTCTTATGGCTGTCTGCTCCACTCTAATCCATGGTTTCCCACAGTGCTTTCCAAGTCCTTTTTCAGATGACAATGAGCTTGATTTGTTTCAAGTTTATCTCATATGTAAATCTACAATGACTACAGCATAATGAAAATGAGAAATTTTACTCTTAGAATTTTTAGGGAAAATATATATTGTATATGATGACAAAGTGAACTCTCTTTGAAACTTTCTTTTTTTTTTTTNGAACCTTTTTTTAAACTTTTTTTTTTTTTTTTTTTTTTTACTTTGTCAAGCCTCTCATAGGCTTCATAGGTTTAAAATAATTTCACTATTTATCCTTGGTAATTTTTTGACTGGCAAGCTTCCTTAGCAACATGTCATAGCAGTGCAAGTAAAGTGACAGGAATGACTCACACAGCAATTCCAACTTCTGTTCCAGTGTTAATCTTACTCTTCACAGTGGAACACAGGAGTGGAGTAGCTGACAAATTGTTATAAAAAAGAAGTTATCATTTCTGTTTTTTATCAAGTCTTTGCTACTTTTTACTGCTTTAGCTTTTATTCTTGTAATAACCTTTACTGCTTCTTTCCTGGTCATGTGTCTCAGAAATTGTTGTGTGTTTTGGCTTGCAGCTATTTTTTCTCATTCTTTTTCAATACACAAAGTTATATGCCACCTAATTTACTTAAGTGTAATACTGGAGCTAGCAATAGCATCTAAGGTTTACATAGGGCATTGTTACTCAGTAAATAGCAAAACATCCATCTGCCACACGACAGTCAACTTATGACTTGCTGACAGATACAAACTTGGTAAAAAAGTTTTGCTATGGTTTATACAAATATCAACACTCTTACTTTTAACACAAGGTTTAAAATATTTTGAATTGTGTTAGATTCTAACAATATGGTACCAGTTTCAAGCAAGGAATTAATCTAAGACTTTTAATTAATCCTGTCAACTTGTTAACATGGGGACAGCAAGTTCAGCTGAGGGCAGGGAAATGGAAAACAAGCATGTGAAATGCTCTACTATGCCAAATCAACCTTCCAGAGGACATGAAATAAATATCCTATTTACTTCAGGCAGATGAGACAGAAGTGTATACAGTACTCAAAAGGATTGAGGAAAGTGGTAGAGTAGGAGAAGCCCATAAATAGAGAAAAATTTAAAGACTTATTGCTTTATAATTGTACCCTTTCATTTTGGATTTTTTCTTTTTTCCTGGAGAGGTATATTTTATTGTCTCATTTAAAATAAATTAGTAAACTTTAAACAAAATACTCAGATGTCTGTAGAAACAGGTTAAAGCTTGTTGACAGCTGGATNGAGACCCCAAGTGATTTTCAGACTGTGCCTGACAGCTGGATTAGAAGCACAAAAAAAAGATCTTTTCCTTTCATAAAAATACTGACAGTTATGCAAAACAAAATGTTACAGCCAGTTCTACCCAAATCTGTCTGTTTAGATCCACAGGTATCCCAGCTAGTACCCATTAGGATGGTGACAGAAACACAGACATCTTTCCAGTTTATATTTTATCTCACCAGACACATCAAACAAGTCAATGATTTCCACAGCGCTATTTGTATGACTGGTTTGTTATATGGGAGAAAAATCTGTTTATGAGTTCCTTACTAAGTGGGCTGCCATGATTGTTGATTTAAGCTTGTCCGTGAGAGTACCACTCTGAGAGGGACAGATGATGACCAGTGTCCTCCAGCTGAACACATTCAAGCTACACTGATGCTTAAACCTGGTGTGAACCTGGATGCAGAAGGAAAATCACTATCATATTACTTTCTCTCTGTAGTTTATTTATTTGGCACCCAAAATCAATGGGCTGCTTGAATAAGGAAACAATATTCCTAACAAAGACCATCCTTCAGATAAATCTTCAAGATGGGTCATTTTAGCTTTGCATCTTCACTCAAGAATGCAATTTAGTAACACACTTATGGGCATGTTGTGGCAAGAGATAAGTAGTGCAGGCAATAAGCATTTTCTGGATCTATATACGGTCTAAGCTTCTTTCCCACGATCAACAAAACATGCAGAGTTTCAGTACACGGTGTAGTTTTCTGCAGCTCTGTGCAACACCCTCCATTGTAAGTGTGGGTGGAAACTTCCCCAGACTCCAGTACCACCAGGTTCAACAAGAGTTAAGCGTGTCCTTAAGCACTTGAGCAGGAATGCCTTTCCTGAATCGCAGCCAATATCTCTAAGGAGCCTGAGGAAACTCTTCTAGTTAAGAGAAATGTGTTTTTAAATGATTTTTCATTCCTCTAATGCTCTCTTTCACTCATCCATTTTCTACTTAGGAGAATATTAGGATAAGAACAAGATATTTATTTAATGAATTCATCTGATCTCTCTCTGATTTCTGAGAGTACATTAGTAATCCCTGATATGAGGAAAAAGAATAACTTTTCCAGCAACTGGATGCATCACTGAAGATAAGCTGATGCAACAGGGGAAGGAAATAACACAGATGTTCTCTAAACTACTTCCAACTGTCTAAAAGGTGGGAAAGTACTTCCTGATCAATTTACAATCCTTGAAACATTCTCTATAAATGTGAGAAAATGTCATTACTAGACCAAAAGAAAGCCAATATCTTTAACCTGGTTAATAGATAATACACCAGTGAGGAGAAAATTATGGGTGAGAATCATGAAGAAATTAAAGGCACAAAATGCTGATACACACCAAACTTCTAAGATTAGAAACCAAGTAACATAACTCATTGCCGTTTAGTACCAGTATTATATAAACACATAAAACCTGACTTGGAGCCCACAAACCTCAGCAGAAACGTTTCTTGCTGAGATCAGTGAATAGTGAAACAGGGTTCTGGGCACTGCTGGACAGAACAGAGCGTCTATGATCTTCAGTCCAGATCTTCAAAGAACATTGAGGAACATAATAACTGTGAGATCACTGTGAGAACAAAGAGTAGAAAGAGAGAATATCCTAAAACCTTTTCCTAATCCACAGCTTAGACCATTTCATCTCTGAGGGCTGAGCTGAGGATTTACTTCAGGTAAACTAAATGCACAGAGAAAAGCACTGCAGTACAGGCTTGCTAGTGATCACAGCTTTCAGCTGCAGAAGGCATGAATGAAAAGTCTCCCTTGGCTCAAGGGCACAGGGACTCCTTTTAATTTTCCAGTGTTTATCATTCTGTCAGTTCGTCATCAGTTACTCTTGTTTAGAGCACTAGGCTTTGGGGAACTTCCACAGAAGGAGACTATGCAAATTGGCAGAACTGTTTCTTTCAAATGAGAGGCTAGGAGCTAGGAGGCTAGGAGCAAGTGTTTGAAGAAAAAAGGAAAAGAACAAGTATTTCTCTTCTCTGTTCACCCTCCCACTTTCCAGAAATTTATGGCTAAGGGAGTTCTGTGTCTATGCCTCAATGGAAGGAAGCTAGATTAACACAACTAATTGCTTTTTAAGCCTGAGTTTTTGCCTTCACAACCTTCTGTCTTGTGAGGTTCTGCAGTTTACTCATATGTGGTGTGAAGTAAATTGCATTTCTTTGTTCTGAACTTGCTGCCATGTCTGAAGACTATTCTTGAAATAAGAAGTATCAAGAAGAAGTTGCAAGAAGTATCATGAAGAAAGGTGAACTGGCTTCACTAGCTCTACTAGGTGTGATGAGTGCCCTCCTCCTGCTTGAACTAACTGAACTTTCTTCCAGTCCTCAGGAAGTAGGCCTAATAAAAGCTAATCCTATCATAAGAGGCTATCAGTGAGAACCCAGCACCAAACAAACAAAAAATGGTTTGACTGGGGACTGGGTTGGTAAGCAGATGAAACTGTGTTAACACAGCAGAAAATCTGACTGCATATCAACCACTGTCCACTATAAAGATCTGCACCAATCAGGTCCTGTTGAGCTCTCCCTCCACAGCATCTGGTTACATGGCAGTGATTTCCCCCTCAGGAGGGATGCCTTTCAAGGTTAACCCCTCGATGCTGAGAGATCTCTTACCTGACACCAGGCATCTTAATTAGGCAAGTGACATTTTTTGCATGCATGTAACATTTAAGCTATGAATAGTAAGCTTACATGATAATCTTTGTATTCTATACTAACTCTAGGTGTAGTATGTAGTATTGGCCACCAACCCATCTGTACTTATTAAATATTTTATATCCCTAAATTTACTGATTAGAACTCAATAAACTAACTACTAGATCAGATCTGAGTGATCACTGACTCTTCTCCTATAACATTAGCTGCCCCAAATAAGAAACCCATGCTCCCTATTTAGTCACTACAGTCTCCATAACATGGAGGCCCATGCAAAGCCTGAAGCAGCAAAACCTCACTTTCTGCAGCAGTGCCCTCTACTCCTACAGCAAAGCAGCCAGTGAACTGCAACTACATTATTCACAGTCCCGAACACTCATGGCTTTGCACAAAATTTTCATCCTGAGCTATACATTAAGACTACAACATACACCTCTCTTGTCAAATGCCACTTCCTTGACATTTCTCTCCCACTGACAGGTTCTGCTCATAGGTGTGCCAGAAGAAACACCATCCACTGTAACCAAGGACCAGCATTATTTGCACTGATGTGGCTAAAATCAAAGCATGTCCTTCCAACACACCACCAAAGAAAATATATGGTGTAGTTTATTTTTATGTAGTGTCATGTCTTTGGAGTCAGAGTCATTACTATGTACAGATGTCAGAAGAAGAAAGGCTGAATAAGGTTGTTTCACATGGTCAGGCAGAAGACGACAATTTGCTTGCTGATATGCCTAGGGAGAAGTATGTCTCTAACCCATAATGAAAGCCTTACCAGCAGAACAGCTTACACAATGAATAGAAGTTGCACATGCTGATGATGACTATAGAAAGGATGTGACTATAAAGGTGGAAAGAACTCCAGATGAACCCAAGCGAGTTCAAAAAGGGCGAGCAATTGAAAGCAGTTCATACATGTTCACTCATACAGAACATTTCTAAGGAAAAAGTCTTCTACAGTGGGCAAGCTACAAATCTTAACAGTGGAAGACTGTTTTTTCCCAAGTCTGTTTCTCGTTCTACTGCAGTTCCATCAGACAATTTGAGCTACAATACAAAGGTTTTAAGACACTGGCACCAGGGCTTTATACTGTAAGTGAAAACAAGTTCTAACACTGGCATCAGAGATTAAAGACTTAATCCAGAGGGTGCTGGCATGGGCTGATTTCTGCAGTTTCACAAACAGGCATGTGGTCTCTGCTATAAGCTCCCATCCTCTGCTTGTGTGAACTCACAGAGTGAGCAGAGAGACTGATTAACACATCTGCTGAATAGTAGCTTTTTCTGGCAATTTCTCAGTTTGTTGATTTAACTGAAAGCAACTCAGCCTGCAGTAGCATAGTTGTTAGAGCTTATGCAAGGGCAATGGTAACATTTTCTTCAGAGTTAGATTCCCACTTCACCTTCAACCTACCAAACTACAGCTTCCTTATGTGAAGTTTGGGAGGAGACTAATGAGTAGAACTTATATTTGTGGAAAGTAAGAATATCAAGAAATCAAGTTCTAGTAATGCTTTCATGGGCTTTTACACTGTGTCATGCAGAAAACAGTTCTTCAACTTTAAAGAAAAACACTGAGAGACGTGATTGCGTTCAATTTTAAATTGTTGTTCTGTCCTTGCAGCATAATGGGATTGATTCCTTCAGCTCAGACAGCATAAAAGCACCAAAACTGTCATGCAGAAAAAAGCCTGTTGAAGTTCAGAAGCAGAACTTAAGCTCAAAGTAGAAGCATACACCAATCCAGATATACTAAGAAAAAAGAAATCTTTCTATAAAATTTGGTATCATAATACATGAGAATGAGGGAAATGTTACTAGGCACTCCAACCTCAGTAGTCACCAAAAGAAAATGTCTTCTGTAGTAATGAAGTATGATGAAAGACAGAAACAAACATGGGAACTAGGAAATACTAATGAGGCTTCATGGACTTCTTATCGTGTCAGTTGCTTGTGCTCGAGGGAGGTAACTTGAAATCTAACCAACACATTAGAAAGCTGTTCAACTCCACTAATACTTCCTTCCTTCCTGGACAAAGGAAATAAAAATCTTTATCTTTGTCTCAAATCTACAAATCAGGGCAGAAAACTTCAAGATGATCATGAATAAGCTTGGCTCAGAGATATAATGGGAAATCTAGCTATCAAGTTATAGAATATCCTGAGATGTAGGAAAGCCACAAAGTTCATCAAAGTCTTGTCTCTGTACAGGACTTGTACTTAAAAAGTAAGAGATTGTTCTGTAGTTAGGAAGATACTTTTGTACTTTTTTCAAGGCTGCATATCAGAGGAATCTTTACAGACATCCATTGGCATCCACTATTAATGACAAGAAGGCAATCTTGATGACTAAAATTGGTCTGTTCTGTTCCTAAGCATTGCTTCTTTCTGCTTCTTATAAACAACATTCCTCTCACATTTCCTCTGTATAATCTTCATTGTAGTTACAAACTACCAAAAAAGCATTTTAAAAGAGAGTACAGTTTCTGCAACAAAAATTACTTTGGGTAAAATATATAGGAAACAAGCAATACTATGTTTTTGTAGTGATCTTGTTAGGAAAACTTTTTCCTTTTAAAAGTTCGGAATATCTGTGAAAGAATTTTGAAGACCAAAAAAGGATCAGTTTTGGAGGGAAGAGCTGAAACTCAGTTTGGTTACAAAGTGCATGAATACTTGGCAGTTAACATGGCTATTGATTTGTGACTTTTTTATTTTCAGTGTTTATTTTCAGCTCATAGATGTCCAAGGAGAACAGTAGGACCCCAAAACACTTAAGTGAAAGGAGAAAGCTGCTGTTTACAAGACCAACACCGGATACTTCACATGAGAGATTTGAAACGGAAAGTATCACAGACACATGGCACATGAGATCTGAAATCAGCACAAGCCAGATAAGCATAGTGGCATTTAGCCATTGAAACAACCAGTTTCCCTATAAAAAGTATTTTTATAATTTCTTACTGGAATTTGCCCCCTCCCCATCACTAGCCCAGCAGATCCGATTATTTCTTGAGCATTAGGGCATAGTGCCAGATAAATTTTCCCAGGGTTTTCAAAGAGAGGTTAGTTCCTTCTCTCTTCAAGTCCTAACAAGCAGCAGAAGAAGTGTATCTATCTGCTTAAAATAATTAACCACAGGGTGTTTTCTTATTAGTTTTTTATTAGTAGTATTTTAAAGCTTAAAGCTAACAAAACAAATTCCTCATTTTGTAATTTAAGGAAGTTTTACTTAAACANGTTCGTGAAGCCTAGCCATACATACATACTTAAACAGACAGTGAGGAATGTTATACCCTGTAGAGGTTACACAGAAGGTCAGACTACATGAGAGTAGTCCATTTTGACTTCGGCTTTTACAAATCAAAGAAAGCCAAATCAAATACATACCTAACACTAGTAGATAGACTTTTACTTGCCCAATTGCGTGATTACAACTGTATCATTTACCATGGAAACATGTGCTTTGGTGCTCCTCTATCCTGAGGAAAGACCTATATTAATAAAAAAAAAAAAAACCAAAACCAAAACAAACAAAACAAAACCCACAATCTTTAAGTTTACCAGCACCTAGGTATTATCTTCAGAGCCAGAATTAAGAATAGCAGATTCTGTTACAGAATCACAGAATGTCCAGAGTTGGAAGGGACACACAAGCATCTTCAAGTTCAGTTCCTGTTTGTGCACAGGACAACCCCGAAGTCACACCATGTGTCTAAGAGCATTGTCCATATGCTTCTTGAATTCAGAGAAAGCTGGTTCTATGACTGCATCCCTAAGAAGCCTGTTCCAATGTTCCACCACTCTTTGGGTGAAGAAACTTATCCTACTATCTAACCTGCATTTCCCTTAGCACAGATTCATGCCATTCCCCTGGGGAATGTTACTTGTTTGGTAATTAACATCCTACTTTGTTTGTGATTTAGCCATGAAGTACTAACTAAAATACTGATCTGAAGAGAAAATGGGCCTGAAGGAGACAACAATTCCTGGGATTTTCCGTATGTTATATATTTGAGGTATTATGATTCAAATAATTTATCTTTATTGGATTCAGAAAATGAACTAAAAGTATTAATACAGTATTTCAAGATACACTATCTGCTCAAACTGCCATGAAACTTACCAGGCTGATTTAATCACTTTCCTACCCTGTGATATGTTGAAGACATTGCATCATCCTTCACTGCCCTTTGAAGGAATGCAATGGAGCAAGACCTTTCAGGAACTCTTCTAAACTTGCAGTGACTCAGATCTGCACTCCTAACAAAGCTGACCATTAAGTAACCACCCAGGTTTCAACTGTACTCCAAGCAAACAGAAACAACTGCCTTTAGAACCACATATTTTCCACAAAATAGATTTCAGAAGCTGGAAGTGCTTGAATATTTATTGTTTTGTGATACTTGTGTTCACTTCTAGTTGAATTGTAGTAAAAATGTTAATAAACTATTGTTAAAGAGCCTAAATAAAAGAGTTTCTTATAATTAAGGGTAAGTTTATTAACTATCTTAAGGGCTTGGGTTTTTTTAACCTATCATCCAAAAAGATCCAGATTTAGCAGAAAGTTTTATATTCTCAAATCATCTAAATGCAGTTTCCTTCTCAAGTAAGACTGGCTGAAATGCCAGCACCACAGTTTGTCAAATGGAAATATACTAGGTTTGTCTGGGACAAGCCCTTGCAGGTCTAGTGAAGTATTTCCTTTCCTGTCATATACTAAGAATACAAGGAGGAAACATGGGTTGCTAACCGTACTCCCTGTGCCCCATGCTTGAACTATTTCTCTTGGCTATTTCATATTGCTGGACAGCAAACCACAGGAACTTTAAATTACAGGAATTCTTACCATTTATTCTTATTAAAATCTTTTGCTCCATTGATTTGAGGTCTGCTGTTTTACACTACAAATCATTCACAGTTCTTGAGCATGCTGAGTCATTGATTCATACTGAATAATATCCAGTGATTCCAACTGGTTTTCATCTTTGTGTACTACTTCTTTGCCTTTTAGTCAATTTCTCAAACATTCTGTGCAGATAAGCCAAACACTGCTGCACATGAACACGACTAGGAAGCACACCTGCTATACCTCTCTGCATTCACAGAATCACAATATGTTAGGGGTTGCAAGGGACCTCTGGAGATCATCTAGTCCAGCTCCCTTGCTAGAGCACAGTCACCTAGAGCAGGCTGCACAGGATGGTGGCCAGGTGGTTTCGGAATGTCTCCAGAGATGGAGACCCACCATCTCTCTGGGCAGCCCGGGTCAGTACTCTTACCAGAGCTCTGAGGAAGACAAGTGGTTACCAACATCTATGGCAAGATGTGGGCTGGGAATAACCACGAAACCCCCAACTCTCACACAGCTCAAAACTGAGACCTCAGAGCCCACTTTCATGGTTTGATTATTCACAGGAGCCCTACAGGACTTTCATCCATAAATAGAGAGTGTCAAACAAGAAACAGAGATAAAAAGATAGAGCCCAACTACTTGGTCAAATTAATCTATAATTTCTTTTAACATGTCTATATTGCTGCAATAGTTGAAAAAAGCAAACAAATAAAATTTCCTTTCTTTCCCCCAGGAAAGCAGGTTGATTTCAACACAGGAAAAATTCTTCATGTCACTTCTGTTACCAGAAAAATATCCTGTCTTGTCCCTTCCTATTATTTTTTTAAACTACATCCCATCAGTTTTGTCACTTTTTCTTTTGGTCTGCCCAGAAAAAAAGTATCCATTGGCATGACAATGTAACACTCTGGACTATTGCTCTTCAGTTGTCACAAGACTAAACTGTATTGAGAAAACACTGTGTGATGTCACTTCATTTGGTGGCAAACTTGGAAATAAAATGTTTATAGGAACAGCAACTGCAGCAACAACTTCAGCCAAACGCAGTGCTGGTTGAACCACACAAAGTTTTCTGTGGAACTTACCTCAGTGTTCAACTCCCAAATCTCTCCAAATCTGTCCTTCCTGAAGATGTCCTGCCAGATGTGCCAAACTGTAGGGTGAGGAATCTGTTTTATTAGAAGTTCAGAGTGGAGGTGACAGGGGTCTAGAAAACACACATCCCAAACTCTCACAGCCTCTGACGTCATAGGATCATGGTTAGAAAGGCCTCCATATTCTTTGCTTTCTTCTCCTTCTCCAAATGAGAGCAGGAAGAAAATTTTGCAACACACAAAAATACACTCCACTGTACAAATACACTGGCTTCTAAGGACATCTGCCACTGGGGGACTGTTCAGTTCTTTTTTGGGACTATCTTTTATACCCTGCCAATTAACTCAGAAATGCTGAATAATCTAATCTGAAGAGGATGTGAAGCGCAAGTTTGTTCAGAGATCAGAACAGAATTTCCTTCCTTTCTTAGAATTTGTTGTTTCTGATATATTTGTAAGCAGCCTATTTCAGAGATGTATACACATTTATTCTTCCAGCATGTTTCCCAGCTCTCTGGCCAACAATAGCCTGGTTGTGCCAAACTCAGTTTAGCATTTACAACATCATTTGACTCTCTAATGTAATGCTATATATCACTCATTTCAATGCTCATAGTAAAGGAGCATAATTACTGTATCCATTACAATTAGGAAAAGAAGAAGACTGCACAGAATGCATAAAAAGCTGAATGGAAGGATATCACTACTGGTGTACCAGACTGTGTCATCATTTTGCTATTTATCTACCACCGCATGAAAATCCACAAGTTTCCAGCACAGCAGTTTTGTCTGTCCAAATTCTTGACACACATGTCTGAAACAGAGAGGTGGCAAACTCAGAGAGTATTGCAGAAATATCAGTTTGGCAGGAGTTCTGGAGTTCCCTAGTCTGTAGACAAGATTATTACCAACAGTAGATTAGATGAACCATAATCCAAAAACCTCCAACAACAGACATCCAGAATCTCTTTTTATTGGTGACATTTTCTAGAACTGCACTAACTTGCTACTGAAAAAGTTCTTCTGAACGTTCAAGTAGAACCTGCCAAGTTATAATTTTGTTGTCCCTGCCCCTTGCTGCCTCATCTGTCACTATCATGTTTGGTTTTCTTATCTTTACCAGAGATGGGAACAAGAAAACCACGCTTTAGTATCCTCCTCACCACATTAAAAGACTCCTACTCCCTTGAACTCTTCACAGAAATGTGATCAAGACCTCTGTCAAACTCATTGCCCCTCTGCCAACTCCTCTGGTTGGTCGGGTCAGGGTTGGTCAAGTGGGATAGTTTTCCCCCCCATTATTCTGGAAATGGGGACCCAAAGCTAGGGACTATTCTAGCTGGGCCTCCCCAGCAGTGAGAGCAGAGCTGGGGAATATGGATTTGTAGGCCCACAATGGTAGAGGGCTGTGCTCACATTACAGACTTTATGGAGGGGGTAAGAAGTTTTGAATCATCTTACCAGCTTCAAAGATGTATCAATAGAGCTTATTTCCACAGATATTGATTTGGGCTAAAATATATCATTATAGACAATTCATTAACTACTTCATGTACCATTCATCCCTTTTTGTTCTCTTTCCTTCACAGAGACACAACTTTATGTATTATTTTCCACTTCTAGCATGGAAATCCATTCCCAGGGAATTAAGGGAAACAAATTACTGTCAATTATAATGTTGCAACTCCTAACCACAGGATTCAGAATCAAGAAGTAAAGAACAATTATTGGAACATCAGGGTTTAACTAAACATTTCAGTATTTGGCAAGGCATCCTCTGAACCAACAATGAAACAGACATGCATATGGTGTTCATACTTTGTAGCCATAAAATATAGCTTGAAATGTGATTTAGGACTTTGAATTTCAGTAACATTTTATAGGCTTATAGCACAGGTGCTCTGGTACTAAAATGAAGCACTTCAAAAACCTTTTTTTTTTAAATTCATTTGCTATTGTTAAAGGATGTGCTAGTTCATGGTTTGCATGGATCTTCATAGTGGTTCATGACGTGTTTTGACTGACCAGATCTTTATCAGTTGCTCTGGCAACCATGTTCAATGAGAAACAGAAGTGCTGACCCAGAGACCAGCTAATATCTCTTCCTATTGAGCACAGCAGGAGAAAGCCTAAAATATTGAAGATATAAATCCCATTTGCAAGATTCAGAGGTTAGCCCAGAATAGGCCAAGCTTTGAAAGCCAATTCAAGCTTTCTCAAGAGAAGGGACCAGCCTTTGCTAGAATTAAAAGTTTAGTGCCTCTTAAAAAGTTGGAATGTGGTGTCTGTTTGGATACAAGAAGTCAGGGTGCTCAGCAAATGAACTCAGTTTTTAAGCCATAGACATTAAAACCATGCAAAACTTGGATTTGTAGAAATAAGAAATCAAATTAATTGACATTTATAAGCTGCAGAGTGTAGGAGCCTGAAACCTCCTTAAAGGACTAATGTCTCAAACCTTGAGTGTTGATAAAATAATATCACCTGGGTGGAGAACAGGAAAGCCCCCCCTGGAGGGGAAAGTGTGAAGTGCAGGCAATGACAGACATTGACCAACAACAACCCTCAATGACCTTGCTCGCCCCTGGCCTGAGGCAGGACTTGCCCGTTGTTGATAAAGAGATTAATATTGGAAAGAGATAAATTCTGCGGGGGTGGGACAATTTCTTTTTCCTGAGTTAATCTCCCCTTTAAATGGCTGTGACCCCTCCACCCATGTCCTGTGTGTATAAAAAAGGACAATGGTGCATCCAGGTGTGCATCCAGAGCGCTTCCAGGGTGCATTCTGCGTGCATCCACCACCGAACTCGAGACCAGCTCTGCACTATGTCCCTGGATTTGCACCCACTGCCCAAGGACCTGAGACCGGCCCTGCAAGACGTTGCTGGATATCTCACTCTCTCTCTCCTCTCTCCTTCTCCTTTTCTTTCTATCTTTAAGGCACTAGAGACCAAAAGCTTTCCAAAATACCTATAACGCTCCTTACCTGCAATAAACCTAGCAATTTAATCAGCCATTTGGTGTCGTTGCACCTTAATTTACTCCAAAGGAATTTTCGAATCTTGCACGACCCCCTGCCCTACCCTGAGTTGCTTGGCAATCATGTTGTGACACAAAGTTTTCAGATTGAAAGAATATGTAAATGCAGAAACCACATATGAAATACAGCAGATAAAAACCTCATCCTCCTCACTGTCCTTTCCACATATCACAAAGTTTACCACCTCTTTACTAGTTAACAATCCATAACATTTGTACAGGCTAGAGATCATTACCCAGCAGCCACTGTTACAGATCTGCAGAATAGATGAGACTTCTCAGGAGGAGTCACTGGTATAGCAGCACAGCCACCCTCTCAGGAGGCACAGTCCTCTTTTTGCAGCCTGACTTTATCATGTGGAGGGGATTTCTAATACCCTCTGCCATTTGGAGGGGATTTCTAATACCCTCTGCCATTTTACAACAAAAACACAGAACCCTTGACTTTGACACAGCCACAGACAAGCTGGCACCCTGTCAGCACAGACCCAAGAGGCAGAGCAAACATAGCCACAGTCCATGTTAAAATCTTTACTATGTTGTCAATTCAACTACGGCAAGAGACAGATTGGAATCTCACTCATGAGCAGGTCTCAGAACAGGCTTACTCACGAGCAGGTCTCAAACCAGGCTTTCCTAAACTAGCCACAGGTCACCTTCCTCCTTGGAGCAGCAGAACCCCAGGACTGTAGCAACACATCTTGGCCTAGCACACTAACTGCTTTTCTCACCCAGGCTCCTGCAGAGGAAAATCAACATCTTATGCACCAGAATGCCTTTCTGGTTTTTCCTCTACCATTGCCCAAAAGGTACTAAAGGTACCAAAAGGTACAAAATATACTATAGTCTCCCTTTTCCAATCTGCAAGGCACCATGTCCCCTCCCAGGAAAGCTAAACAGAGCTGCCCAGCTCCAACACCTACCAACATGATCCTCCTTTTCACCATTCAGGCTGAAACAGCTACTGCCTCAGAATTTTTCTCTCTCTCAGGTCTTCCTTCCTCCAAGGAAGCTTTGAGATGCAACTGTTGCAAAAATGCAGAAGGAAAAAAAGCTTCCAACCCCCCCTAAGTTGTTCTCCACCCTTCTTCTGCAGGACAGGGATGCTTAAGAAAATTTTCTGTATCTTCCTTCTTTAGAGATGTCAGGGGAATATAATCACAATTCCCTTCCCTCTAGGCCGTCCTAGGACCCCTTTCCAGCTAGATCTAACAAGACTAATTGGCTGTCAGCTGGTATGGATCAGCTCAAGGGTCAGCTGCTGATCTGTAGCAGACTGCATGGGGCCAGCTCCTCCCACAGAGCCAGCCAGCCTTCTAGGTCCCAGCAGCAAGCCTGGGACACCTTGTGTGGTTGCTGAAGGCAACAACATATATTTTGTTTGGCATGACAGGTACATATAATCAGCAGTGCATTCAATCAACCAGCCTTAAGTACCACAAGTAGACACATCTCTCTTCACTTTATGAAAAGGTTTTTAGTGTCTGCAGTGATAACTGGTTAGGTGACCATTTAAACCTCTCAAAAGAGTGTTTCCAATTAGAACAATATTTTAAAAAATATTTCATAAAAAACAACGTCTTCTATAGAAGTAATCACTGATCCTACTCAGTGGAAGACAGAGTGTGGTGGTTCGACCTTGGCCGAGCGCCAGGTACCCATCAAGGTTCTCTATCACATTCTCGCCCCACACCTCCCACGGCACGACAAGAGGGAGAGAAAAAGATGAAAGCAGCCGGTTGGTTTTAGTAAAGGCAGTTTAATAAGCAAAATAAAGAAAGGCAAGGCCGCACGCACGAAGCAAAGCGAAGCAAAATTGAGCTTTAGTCTCTACTTCCCATAACAAGCGATGTTTGGCCTTCTCCCAGGAAATAGGGCTCCGAAACGCGTAGTGGTTGTTCGGGGGTCAGACATCTTCTTCCAACTGATACTTCCCCCCCATTGCCTTTTATCCCTGAGCTGTTGTCATATGGTATGGAATAGCCCTTTGGTCAGTTTGGGTCAGCTGTCTTGGTTGTGTCCCCTCCCAGGATCTTGTCCACCCCATCCCCTTGGTACTGTGCCAACCTTGCAGCAGTCACAACATCACAAGTTATCTTCAACCCAAGGCACAGCGTTTCTGAAAAACTGCTATGGGGACATTAACTCCATCTCAGCCAAACCCAATACACAGAGTTTGGTATTTCTCTCACCCTGTTTCTAGCAGAATTGTGGTTTACGCTGGCAAAAGAGTTACTTAAACCAGTTCCCAAGAGAAAAAATTACACAGTAAGAATGATTATTTCCATAGGCATAGCTGTCTGCGTTACTTGCCATCAGAACAACATTCACCAGAAGCAAAGTTCTAAGCACAAACCATATTCCGGTTTCCATCAATTTAATAACTATCTAGGTGATGTCGGTAGAGAATCACATTTCTGTGGTCTCAGCCAATGCAGCTGGTTTACCAGGTTGTCCAAATCTGCTCCATTCTGCTTCAATGCTCCTAAAGACCAGAGTTAGTTCATTATAGCTCTAGCATTGTCTTTACTTACTCCCCCTTGGATACTCTCTCTAAGCAATCAAAGCAGGTGCTAAAGGTACCCTTGAGATCACTGTTTCCCTGCCCTTCACAAAGCAGCAACTTAACCATCTTAATTCATTGTGAGGTCTCTTAAAGTGAAATAAATCACTAATTTTGGCTTGCCTTAAAACACTGTTCTGCAAATTGCAAATAAGAACTTGCAACACAACTGCATATGCATTAGGGTTGAGCTGCTACTTTGAACCTGTAATTTCATCATTTTATGCAAGGTGTAACTATGCACTAATAAAGCATTTTAGAAATCAAACATACAGGGTTTGCTTGAAGTAATAGATAAGCAAACTTTATGTCAGTCCCTGATACTTGTCATTGACCTATGTGAGTCATTAGTACCCACAACCTAGGACTTATGTTTCATGGCATTCAGATTACTGTGATTTCATTAAATAGTTGTATTCTTTAAAGTATTAAACTTACTATATTATCTCTTTCTTTATGTATTTTTTCTAATGATGATCTCAGAGTTCTTTAAATAGAATCAAATGCAGAAATTAAGGAGACCTTCTGAAGGAAATTCCAGTATATTCAGTCCATTGTATCTCTACACTATGATCAAACCCATCTTTGTATGTGTTTGGATGTTTTCAAGACTGGACCGGACCAAGCCTTCACCTTATCTGATCTCACAACCAACCCTACCTTGATCTGGACATTAGACCGAAGATCTCCTGAGATCTTCTGCTGCCTTGATTGTTCTGTGATTTTATATTGTTTTTTGTCATGGTCTTTTCCATGATATCTGAGTGTATTTATTGTGTATTAAACAACGTGACTAACATCTGTTGCATATTATTTGTTTTCTTCCATCTCTGAAGATGGGAAGAATTAGAGGAGGGTCTGATATTGGTAAAATGTTTTTCATTTGTTTGTTCAGCATGCATGTTGCTATGTGTTTACAACAGAAAACACAAGGTTAGAGTAATACTTCATGGAATCAGAGTGGGAGGTGTAATGAGCATAGTGGCTTTCAGGAATAGCTGGAGTTCCTCAAACTCCCACGTTAGACCTTGCCTCCTAATTTGCGCTACAGAAGCACAGGAGGATGTAGTTTTCCTCCTGAATTTCTTTGCCTCCAGCTTAAGAAAGTACCATTGTGGTCTGAAGAGAGGTTCAGTAAGGACAAGTGCCATGTCCTGCACTTGGGTCATAACAACCCCAGGCAACACTACAGGCTTTGGAATGCGTGGCTGGAAAGCTGCCCAGTAGAAATGGACCTGGGCATGCTGACAGACAGCTGGCTGAATATGAGCCAGCAGTGTACCCAGGTGGCCAAGAGGGCCAACAGGATCCTGACTTTTATCAGGAATAGTGTGGTGAGCAGAAGAAGGGAGGTTATTGTGCCCTTGTACTCAGCACTTGTGAGGCCTCATCTGGAGTACTGTGTTCAGTTCTGGGCCCCTCAGTATAGGAAACACAGTGAGATGCTGGAGCATGTCCAGAGGAGAGCTACAAAGCTTGTGAGGGGGTTAGAGAACAAGTTGTATGAGGAGAGGCTGAGGAAGCTGGGCATGTTTAGTTTGGAGAAGAGGAGGCCCTCTATAACTACCTGAAAGGAGGTTGTAGAAAGGTGGGTGTTGGCCTCTTCTCCTTAGCAATTAATGACAGAACCAGAGGGAATGGTCTGAAGCTGCAGCAGGGGGGTTTAGATTGGATATAGGAAGAAATTCTTTACAGAAAGAGTGGTGAGGCACTGGAACAGCCTTCCCATGGAGGTGGTTGACTTACCGTCTGTGCAAGTGTTTAAGAAACGTGTAGATGTGGTGCTCCAGGACATACTCTACTGTTAGGCATGTAGGGGTGGTTGTGATTGTTTGTATTTTGGTTTTGTTGTGGGGTTTTGTTTGTTTGTTTGTTTGTTTTTGTTGTTGGACTCAGTGATCTGAGAATTCCTTTCCAACCATGGATATTCCGTGATTCTGTGAAATTTCCCATATCTATGAAAATATTTTAATAAAATTTCACCCAAGAATTATTGACTGAAACAAGGGCAGATATATTTTGCCCTTATTAAAAACATGGGCAGCTCTTCCATTAAAAGTCTTGCAAACTTACTCCTAGAGAGACTGATAAGGAAGATGTCAGACTTTATTCAAGACAGTCTTCTTTATTTCTTTGTTTCTGTGAAAACACACCTGGATTTGAGAAAATTTGAGCCTATGAAGAATCTCATTTCATACCCACACAGTAGTTACTATGAGGTTTCTACCTGTGCCTTGTAGTCTTGTCTTACCAGAACATAAATTCACCATCACCAAAGTTCAGGAATATAAGACTCTACCCAGTTTCTTCAGGCAAAGAAAAAGCAGTAAATTTCTTCTATGTGCACCAAGTTGTCTCTTCTGGAAAAAATGGATGAAGAAGCTGATTCAAGCACCAAAGGAACATTTCAAAAAAATCATAGAATCGTTATGGTTGGAAAAGACCTCTAAGATCATCAAGCCCAGACGTCAACCTATCACCAACATGCCATTAAAACATGTCTCTAACTGCCACATCTACTTGTTTTTTGAACACCTCCAGGGACAATGACTCCACCACCTCCCTGGGCAGCTTGTTCCAATGCCTAACAACCCTTTTAGTGAAGAAATTTTTCCTAAGATCCAATCTAAACCACCTGTTGTGCTACTTGAGACCATTTCCTCTTACCCTATCACTACTAACCCAGAGGTAGAGACTGACCCTCATCTCACTACAACCTCCTTTCAGGTAGCTGGAGAGAGAGATAAGGTCTCCCCTGAGTCTCCTTCAGACTAAGCAGTTCTAGTTTCCTCAGCCACTCCTCATTAGATATTCCTCCATACCCTTCACTAGCCTCATTGCCCTTCTGTGGGCACACTCCAATGCATCTATGTCCTTCTTGTAATGATGGCCCCAAAATAAGGTATTTGAGGTGGCCTCACCAGTGCTGAGTACAGGGAGGATGATCACCTCCCTGCTTCTGCTGGTCACACTGTTTCTGATACAGGTCATTTCATGTTCATTTCCACCAGCTCCCTCAGTACCCTCTGGCCCCACAGACTTGTGATTTTCTAAGTGTTGTAGCAGGTTACCAACTGCTTCCTCCTGGCTTATGGAGGCTTCAGTCTGCTCCCTACCTCTGTCTTCCAGCTCAGGAGGCTGAGTACCCTGAAGATAACTGATCTGACTGTTGAAGACAAAGAAAGCATTAAATGCCTCAGCCTCTTACCCATCCTTGGTGGCAATGTTTCCCGTCACACCCACTAAAGGACTGAGATTCTCTGTGGTCCTCCTTTTGTTGTTAATGTATTTGTAAAAGCAGTTTTTGTTATCTTTTACTACGGTGGCCAGATTGACTTCTAGTTGGGCTTTCACCTTTCTAATTTTCTCTCTGCATGTCCTAAGGACATCCTTGTACTCTTCCTGAGTTGCTTGTCCCTTCTTCCAGAGATGGTAAGCTCTCTTTTTCACCCTAGGTCCCAGCCAAAGCTCCCTGTTCAGCACGGCTGCTCTTTTTCCCTGCCAGATCACCTTTTAGCACATGGGGACAGACTGCTTCTGCACTTTAAAGTTTTACTTCTTGAAGAATGTCCAGCCTTCCTGGACCATTTTGCCATTCAGAACTGTCTTCCAAGGGACTCTCTTAACCAAAACAGTCCAAAATCTGCTCTCCAGACTGTTTCCTTTCTGCTGTATTTTATTTCCAGCAGATATTCAGTAAGTTAAAGTTCCTCACGAGAATAAGGGTTAACAACAATACGACTTCTGCCAGCTGCCTACAGAGTGCCTTGTCTGCGGCTGGATAGGCTATAACAGACTCTTAGCAGGATATCAGACTTGTGCACTCCAGTCATGACAGTCATCCCACCGTGTTTCCAGGATGGCAAATACGTCATAGTTTTCCTGCTGCACTATGGCTTCCAGCCCTTCCTATTTGTTGCCCATGGTGTGCATATTGGTGTAAATGCACTTCAGTTGGACTGTTGATCTCATCTCCAACTCTGACACACTTCCCCTAGGCTTATCTCTAGCGAGCCTAGTTTTAACCCCTTCCCCCTTCAAACATAGTTTAAATGCCTAAACATCATTTAAACCACTCAAACATAATTTAAAGCCAACAAACTGGACTGCAGAATTCTTGGTTTTTACACAAAGCCAGGGAGAGAAGGGATGGAACACAAGCAAACTGGGTGAAGCTCAGAAAAATATGACATATAATACTTGATACCAGATAACTGATTTTGCATGTGGCTGTAAGAGAAAAGGATTTTTAATAGGTTTTTACTGTCAAGCAATGGTTGTCATATACCATTTGCCTAAGCTTGTAAAATATGTGCTAAGATTTTGGATGGTGGTTTTATGATTGGTTTTAAATCTTTAGTGAAAATGTTGAACCTGACTGAATTCACATCAAACCAGATAGAAACCTCTCAGAAATAATTAGACCTAGTGAGGTACCACACTGTGAAACCTTAATTCTGGCTTTTCCTATTATTCCTTCATCATTTCCTAATAATTCTTCATTATTATTATTACAATTTACCATGCCTTATTAAGCAAAAATAGGGAGGCTATTATCTTTGGCTCATTTCCTTTCAACATAGAAATAATCCTTTAAAAACCTGTCTCTGCCATTTTCTTCTGTTGATGTTTCAACAAGCACAAAGGAACAGAAAAAAATCAGATCAGATTTTTAACACTCTTTTAAGATTATGATTATCACAATTACATATTATTGCCAGTCTTGTCTTTGGTAAGAAGGCTATGAAATATTGGTTAAGTTTAATTTATTATTGACAAAAACAATGGCTGTTGTTTACTGACCAATTAAGTGCTACAAATCCAAGCCAAAACATTTTCTTGTTGTACCATGAATATAACTAGCTGTTCTGAAAAGTTCTGAAAAGTGTTTTGGGAATGTCATGGGTGAAAACACCCTTAATTGACTGTATGAAGCCACAGGACTAAGAAAAGCAAGGAGAAACAAGTTTCTCATTTTGTATTTAACCTTAGAAATTTTCTTTCATTTTTCTGAAGAGCATCTTCAAATAGAACACTAATAACACTTTAAAGACTAAATACATGAAAAACAAGGAAGTGTAGTTTAAAAAGGAAATACTTCTTGGGATTCAGAAAGTGCCAGGAAAGTTGCAGAAAAACAGGTAAAAGCAAAGGAGCAGCTGGAACCCATGATAAACAGAGCCAGTGGAGAGGAATAAAGTAAACAGCAGGCATCTATGAGGTCAGATGAAAATTCAAGAAGAGCCTATGATAGTCCTGAGGCTCAGTTTAGAGACCTCCAGAAATTCAGGACAGGGTTGACATGCCTGTTGGACCTTCTGTACTCCTTAAACTTAGTAAGTATGGCATTGATAGGAATGATAGCAAATGACAAACATAGTGATTAAAAATGTGAATTCAGCAGAGGTAAAAAAATTTCAAAGTTCAGGACCAGAAGGTGTTGCTGCACAAGCAGATGTGATTAGGAATGTGCTTGGTTATGAATGTCCTTGTTAGCACCTGAAATGTTTTAGTTGTTATCTAAAAGACAGCACAATTAGGCTTTATTTTTCAGTTGAAGTTCTTATTTTCAGCTCTGCTACATTGGTACACATCATGGCAATAGCCTCAGTGCACACCCCCAAGCAATATTGCCTGGTTTAGGCATGTTGTGGTTTTTTCAATGGCTAGTTCCCAATGATTCATTGTTTACTAAAGTTTGATTTCTATCATCATTCCAGAGTGTTTTTCCAAACAGCCATTTTAATGATTAGTTGTAAAATAACCAGCTTTTGTTTATCTGTGTAATAAATTCCTGCATCAGCCAATACACTCTAACATGAAACACTAGAAGAAAACTAAGTACAGGCATACCAAGGCTCACTTCCGTAGTGTAGGCTGTGGTATGAACTACTAGTACTCTTTGGCTGAGAATTATCTGGATGTCCGTTCAAAACTATATCATAGGCTATCAAATCACACTCATATTTTTATGAAAAAACACCTTTTCTAGATTCCTTTGAGTTCTTTCCACCCTTAAAAATTCCTAATCTCCCTGAAACCATATTTAAAATGTAAATCATAATTAAATTTTAAATTATTTAAATTATATCATATTTTTAAAAATAATAGTAATTACTGAGGTGTTATCTGTCAAAATTTCAGAATGTTGTTGTTTATTATGTCATTTAATAGAACTACATAACACAGAATAAAAGGATGCTAGTTTTAATTATAGGTTTGTACCACACAAAAAATGGTATTTATATGAGACCTCAGAAAAACTCAAACAAGAAGATTTGTTTTCTTGCTTCTAGAGACATACAAATGATGGAAGTACTATTATTTTTATCATTACAATCACGATGAGAAAATATTTAAATGCAGATTTCTGATTTCTCAACTTTGAAGCAGATGTTACCAAGTAGAAGATTTTTTATTTTGTAACAAACATTGCAAATTTTCCCAAGATTTTGGGGGAAAACATGTAATATATTACTATTGAACCACCAGAACAAAAGCAATGAGAAGCCACTGACTTAATCAGAAATAATGTACATAAATATAATTTGTACAACTGTAAAAGGAAATACAGATACAATGCTTCCTCAGACAAAGATAAAAAAAAAAACAAACCAGGAAACTTTCCTTTCTGTCAGTATTACTATGGCTTCTTGCTGTGATGCTATAAATTGTGTTAGAGTAAATAATCAAGAAATTGATACAGAAGGTGAATAACAGCTCCATATTTCAGGCTGTGTTTTGCATTTCTTCACTGATTTCATAAGTTGCAAAAGGCTTTTCAAGCAAGACTTTTCTAATACTGTGAACAGAAGCCAAAAATTGGTGGAACATGAATAAAAGTGAAATCAGTGATGCTAGTAAGGTTACTTGCATCAGAAAGACAAGAGTTTTGAAAGAGTAGCCATGACAGGAGAGTTGTTGCTAAATTTGATTCTATGAGACATGTTGTCAAGAGAACCAGTCCTACATCCTATCTGTCTTTAACTATAGGCCATGCTTCTGAAAAGACATAGTCAAAAAAACAAAATGTTCTCCTATTGGCAAACTTAACAGTCATGTTTGTTTTTTTTAATTCAGTAAGGGCAGAGAAATAGGGCATCTGGACCTAATATTCTTTTAAAATATTTATAATTTGCTCATTCAGAGCTCAGACTGATATTTTTGTCGCACTCAAGAAGATTTAGTACTGTTACAATGACAGCAGTAGGTTGGCATAGTCATATTATATAGCTTCTAACTCCAAAGCAGCACTAAGACAGCCTTTGTTTCACCATCTGCTTAGCAAGCACAGGCTAGAAATATACTGGACGGTTTGTCTTTTCTCTGATCATCTTGGAAATGGCTTCTATACAAACACCTACACCTATACACATGCTTCCTATCTGTGCATCTTCTTATCTGATAATACCAAATGTCACGGCAGTGTAAAACACATGTTAAAGAACCAAAATATTGTTGTTTTTTTCCACTTATAGTCATTCAATCTGCTCTTGAATCTTAACAAGAAATACTAGATAATAACTAAGTAAATTGTAAACCATCATGTATATTCTGCTTTTTTCCTAGCACCATCATCTCAAAGTAATGGCACTGTTGTTGGAGCACCTGTCTTTTCAACTGAGAAGCTAGAAATTTTGTTCACACAAACGAAAAAAACCTCAACCTTCCTCTTCTTATACTAAATAGAACCAAAAGATGCCAAACTACATTATAATAGTAACCCTTGTTTTCAAAATAGGTATTCAGATATGTGTCTGACTGGAAAAAGAGTTCTATCTGAAATAAAATAGAAATTTCATTTTAATACCAGTAACACTGCAAAATCGTGGAAAGAGCAATAGACTGAAAAACACACATGCATAAAAACACAATCATTCTTCCCCCAACAAGTGTGGGGTGTTACACTGAATTAAAAAGTAGGTATTGGTTTGACTACAGAGTAATTTTTGTGGATACTCTCTTCTGAAAATCAGTGAAATCCTGATAGTTATGCCAAAGAAACAAGCCTGATTGATGTTCTGGCTTCTCTCATGGGATTTTTCCACTAATATTATTACTCACCAGACTCATAGAAAATGCAGTCAAACTTGGAATGTGATCATCCTGCCCCCATTAGCACCACCAATTAAAAGACAATGTGACTGCCAGAGAGTTTGAAATTCTCTAGAAACACAAAATGCTAGTGACTTGGGATGTTGTTGAGACCATGCTGGGACTGTCCATGGTGAGCAGAATGGACTTCATTTTAATCCTTTCCAATCTGAATCCTTGTCACAAAATGGGACTGGACATGTGTACGTTCATTTCTTAATAAAGCATGAAAATAACCTGAACTGATGAAGATAAAGGACATCATTTTGATAGTGTTTGTCCACTTAGATTCAGTTACAATAATGAAGTGATACGTCTCTATTAGTTCAAGGACAGGCTGAAGCTGCTTCTACTGCACTGAAAAATGTGGCCCATTTAAAATGAAGCAGTCTTGCTTTAGGTGCTGTTTAGTGCACATTTCAGTGTGCCTGTTCAAAGAACTGAACCCTTTTACAAGGGGTTTTATCTCACCAATTAATGATAAATAATACCCTCTGATGCCAGTAAAACAACAGTTTGGCTGTTAGACTAACAAAAGTAAGTAGTGAGGTGGAAAAACATCCACTTTGCACTTAACTTGCAACGCAAACATTAAACATCCCCCCAAACCCATACTTTTAGAAGGGCATTTATGAAAATCCACCTTCAGCAGAGATTAAACACAACTAATCTCAGTCTTATTAGATACTGTCTTTTTCCTTATTTGTATTGTTTTTTAGCTTCTAGACAATACAATATAAGCTGTGAGATAATGAACAAATGAGTAAGTGGTAAGTTGGTTTAACAATAATAGGAAGTATCTTGAGAAAGGGAAAACACTGTATAACTCAGACATTACTTAATGAAACTAAAAGCCATATAATCTGCTTGAACCAAAGCTCAGACAGGTTTAAAAAAAAAAAAAAAAAAACAGGGAAAAGAAAGAGAAAATATGAAACAGTGTTCCGGGGCAGTTATGACACCTTTGTTGAAGCAAAAAAGAGGAGGCATGTCAGGGAATAAACAGAGCTGATTCAGTGACTTGTCATGTCACCCTGAGTGTGGTGAATAAAAACCCTGAAATTATCTGAAGAAGTTTGCCTGGTGTGATTCTCATCAGCTATTGCTCAAGCCAGGGATTAGTAGCACAGTGTGCTGAAATATGTTTGCTGTCTCATCAAATATTCACCTTCACGAAGTTCACTTGCCCCCATCACCTGTGTTTATGTAAGCAGACAATCCTTGCTCAGCCATCCCATTGTGATGGTTTCCACTGTTTCCTAGTTTAGATAAACAGATTTTTCATCCTCGCTATCATACATTTGACGACACTAATTCTGCATGATTTATGCCAATTCAAGCTTTTAGAGGCATAACTCTCTGACTTCCTCTAGGCATATGCCTCAAAATAGTGCTTTTTATATGAATTTAGTTTGAATAATTTTGCTTCAGTAGCATGTCACACCGTAGGTGACAGCAATTTCGGGACTGATTCCAGTATTGTAAATGCATGCATCTACCAACATCAGGTTGGTCTACAGGTATAGACATTTTTGACAAAAGTTTCAGGAAACCATTCACTGTTTTACACAATTCTGGGTTCTTTAGCAGAATGGGTTGACATCACTACATTATCCTGATATGCTTTGCATGATCTTCAAATAATTATTATTTCATGTCCTTGCATTGTTTGGATTTAAGAACTCTGAAACAGAATTTTATACTCTGGAAAGTCTATACCCACTCAAGATGATGCATGTCTCATCAATAATAAAGTCCCAAAAATTTGCTTAGTCCCTCATTAGTGGTCTAAATTCACACCACTGTGAGCAGCAGTAATACTCAATCTTCCTGTTTTGTTGTCCAAGTAAGACCACTCCATACACTCTGTTTTGTAGGGTATTTCATGTCTCAAGCTGCTTGTTTCATGTCCTGCCAAATCAGATGAGCAACTGAAACTGCCCACGCAGGTAGGTGGTTTTGCAAGACAGTGAGCCGGTATCAAGACCTTAAGGCTGGGATTCATCTCACTGATTTGAGATGTCTGCAATACAGCTTATGGCTTCTGAGATAGCTGTCCTTAGCAGCCAGGTAGAGTGATTCAGCTGACCTATTTCTAGACATGTGCATTAGGTTAAGATGATGTAAGCTCTAGAAGTGTTATCTGTCCCTCCACTAAGGAAGCACTAAGTGACAAACCCAGTGAGGGATGTTGACATTCTCAGATGTTTTCTCTAGCAAGTCTTCTGTACTCAGATATTCCACTCTCTCCTGTTTAACATAACACATTACAACAGAAACTACCACATCATTTCTTTCTCCCTTCTTTCTAGAACAGGTCACATTTACATTCAATTACTCTTGTACTGAACATAGTCATTTCTCCTAGACTAAAGTAGATCTCCAGAAAAGCAGCTAGTTTCTTCTAGCTGTCTACAGTATTCAGAGGTTTTTTAATTGAGCAATGTCTTCCATCACTACCATTCTTTGCTCTTGCTCATTTTTATCTCCTTTTCCAAGGAAGTGGTTCACATAGTAACAGGTAAAGGAAATGTGAGCACAATCTTCCTCCTGTCCCCAGAAACGTTGAGCCATTATTTAGCCATGATAACTTTCAGCAAGACTACCTGTGTCCCAAAAAAGCTATATTAACATATGTACATCCCATGTTTTAACCAGTGGCATAACTGATCTCCAACATTCTACTGTTTAGATATGTATACAGCTATAAGATATAGAAGGAATCTAGTTAATATGCTGATACTGATCTCATTAAAATTTCCCTTTGATGTTAGAGTTGCTGGAATATTTTGGTTGAAAAAAGGATGTAAGAATTTTAGATTGAGCGCAGCCACAACAGACTAGCATCTGTGCTGTTGTAATTCTAGCTCTTCTTGAATTCATTCCCTTCTCTGGATATTGTCAGTTAGTACTAACTACACAGTATTCAACTCAGTTGTGGGTACTAATAGAGGGCAGATGTATAAAGACTAGGAAGAGAGCAGGCTGTTCTGCTTAGACTGAGAACATGCAAGCCTGGATGGGACATAATACGATATCAAACTCAGTTTCTTGCAACTGAAGGCAATCATGACATATATCCCCCCTACTAAAATGAAGCATAGTTGTTAGGCTCTTTCTGAACTGAAAGGAAAACAAAGCTAAAGTTAAAAGCACAAAGAATTCCTCAATTTCAGAAAAAAATCTCCTACTACACTAAACGCATGAACCTAAAGAAAACTAGTGGCTCTTTGCTTAATGTTCACATTAATAGTATCAGTACATACAGTACCTAGCTGTCGCTCTGTGTCCAAATCTTGACATGATTTAATCTGTTCTTAGAGATACTGGTAAGAACAGGCACACAAAAGACAATGCTAAATCCCAACAAAAAATGACTGGATCATACACTTCTGTATGCAATATGAAATTTACTGCAGGATGTGATTTTCTTTGGCAATTAATGAAATTAATTATACAAGAGTGTGTTTCAACTTCAGCAGTCATTACACTGTCTGTTTTTTGTTATTTTAGAGAATCACTTAACGATTGAAGGCCAACAGCTCAAAAATCTAGAAGGAAATAAAAGTTATGTTTCCTTTGTGTAAAAAGAGCAAATCAGTTTTTTTTCAAATATCTGTTCATATTTTATTCATTATTTTATGTTATCACTATTTTCCAAGAGTTTATAAGTAGAATCCATTGTAAAACACTAGAAACCACTAATATACATGACAGAAAATGGTAGATAAGGAAATGAGGACAGACATACCAGTTAGGCTATTGAACTTCATATGCATTTTAAGGAAATTAAATGTACATGAAAGTTATTTATACTGATAAAGATGAAAATGTAAAATATTTCAGCTACAGTTCAGAGAAACTGCACATTGAGGGCATGATCCTTCCAACTGCTACTCATGCAAAAACCACACTCTTACCCAAGATTCTATATTTCTCATAGAAGTGAAAGGTAACAAAACCAAAGATAGCCATCACTTATGGAGTTAAAAGCATAATCATGATTGCACCACAATGAAAGCTAAAATTAGGAGATCTATGTAAGAAATAACAGGAATGTGAATATAAAACTATAGAAAATGAATTTCAGAGACATATTATACTGTCTGAGTAGAAGTCTGGGAAAAAACATATTTCTTACAATGCTACATAGTCATAGTCACACTAACTTCTATAATGCTGCAAAGAACAACCAAAGAAATTATGAGGCTGATAGTTCTTTGGTTATATCGCCACCACCTACGTCTCTTGGAGCACTTCCATCAGCGCTGTCTCCGTACAATCCTAAACATCCACTGGACAGATTATGTAACTAATACCTCTGTCCTAGAACGTGCAGCAATTTCAAGCACTGAGGCCATGCTGCTGGGAATGCAGCTGTTTTGGGCAGGGCACCTCTCCAGTATGAAGAACTACCACCTCCCTAAAATCATACTCTATGGTGAACTTGCCACTGGCTGTCGCAAGAGAGGAGCCCTGAAGAGGAGATACAAAGACTCCCTGAAACAATACCTCAGCCTTGGTCATATTGATCACCTTAACTGGTCTACTCTAGCCTCCAATCGGGAGGTCTGGAGACACACTATTTTTAATGCTGCGGATGTTTTTGAGCAGGCACGCAGGATGACTCTTGAGGAGAAAAGACAGCGTAGAAAGAATTGTATCTTGCAGGTTATACCTCCTGGGGAGTCCTTCTGCTGTGCCATTTGCAACCGCCCTTGTCTGTCCCGCATTGGCCTTTTCAGCCATCAGCGCGCTTGTAAAAAGCACTGATGAAAAGCATGGATGGAGCCCTCCCTAGATCTTTGATCACGAAGTCTAGCCATGATGACATAGTCATCTGACCTGTTTCTGTGAGATCTCTGTCCTTTTTTACATTAATGAAGAACATGAAAGTGCAGTTCTTTGTGTTCAGGATGCTAATACTCTCCTGAAATGTACCTGGAGAATATACCTGAAAAAGCATGCCTAAATAGTATTTTGTAAACACATTCATATCCTAGACTTCCAATCCTAGGAGTCCTTCCAATCCTAGGAGTCCTGAAGCCATCTTCAGTACTTTAGAGAAGACCTGTTACCAGAGACATCTGTAGTATGCTTCCATGCTCAGGAGAAAAGTCACCACAACAGAAGAATTACTATGTAAGAGGGAAATTTAATAATTGATTCTGACTCAAGGTTTACATTTTAGGTAATGGTAGTTTCAGCTTTTGTGTCAACAGCTGATTTTGTAGTGAAAGAGATGCCAAAACATGTTAGACTATTAATCTACCTAACTGAAAAAATTCTGTCTAGGCCCCTCCCAATACAAAATTAATCGTGGTTATACAAATTACAAAGCATTGGTTAGGTTGGTGTTAGTCTCTGACTTTAGGGCTCTCAGAAATGATCCATGTCTTTTGGAGCTGGTTTCTATCCATTACAATTTAATATACAGCTTTTTTTTTAACACCAGAGTGGGAAAGAATTTTGAAGCCTGGAAAGGAGTATTAGGCAAGCATGGTGTGGGAAATTGCAATGATAATGGTTGTCTTCTGCTAGAATTTTGTGTGGAGCAACAGTTTATTTGAGCTAGTTTTCTTTTAATAAATGGAGGAGGGATATTGTAGATATATCTGATAAAACGCAAAGAAGTTGGAAACTGGAAATGCTGGAGGGTTTTGCAATGAAAGAGGCTACATCACTGATATGTACACACAGCCAGCTCCTCCTCCCATGTCTACATGCTCCACTCTGTGTTGGGATGAGCAGCAGAAGGACTATGGGATAGAGAATACAAGTTAATGCAACTTTGGGCCCTGATATAACCAAAGAACTATCAGCCTCATGATTTCTTCGGTTGTTCTTTGCAGCATTATAGAAGTTAGTGTGCATATCATAGCAAAGGCAAAACGGTCCAGTCCATTAAAGCTAAAACCATGTAAAACAAGAATAAATCTGTGCCAGATAATCTTCAGCTACTCTAAGAGAGATAATATAGTATTTTGTCCATTATTTGTGATTAATTTGCTCTGCATGTAAACTGGTGAACATGAAATCATGATCTACTGTTAGTGTAAATGTTACAGAAAAAAAGTCTTTTTCCTTCTCTCTTATGTTCTTCTATTATTTTTTTCATATTTTTGTGTTCATCAGCTGAAACAGGCAAACTAGCAGAATATAAGCAAAAATTTAGAAATGTTTACTGGATTCCGCAAGGGAAAGTCCTGCTTGACTAATCTGATAGCCTTTTATGATGGCATAACTAGATGGACAGATGAGGGGAAGGCAGTGGATGTGGTTTTTCTCGACTTTAGCAAAGCTTTCGATACTGTCTCCTATGGTATCCTCATTGCCAAACTTGAGAAGTGTGGATTGGGAGACTGTGAAGTGAGATGGATTGAGAACTGGCTGAAGGACAAAGCCCAGAGAGTTGTGGTTGGTGGAGCAGAATCTAACTGGAGGCCTGTGACTAGTGGTGTCCCCCAGGGGTCAGTGCTGGGTCCAGTACTGTTCAATATATTCATTAATGATTTGGATGAAG